>JAECMU010187889.1:0-22633 GCA_016106625.1 Dracogyra subfuscus
AAACTATGAATTTTAGTTGAATTTGGAAGACACATGTTATCATAATTTAATTTGAGATATGGCCTAATCCTAGGGTTATAATGTTCATGTTGTACTAAATGTTTGGGGGGAGGTGGGGTGGCAATGCAAATGGAATTTGGTTCCACCTTTGTATAAATTTTGCCAAAGTGCCAAAGTGCCAATGTAATAATCTGTGCTCAGCCTAAATTGTGAAAATGCTTACATGGATATGATCCAAAGGTTAATAAAAATGTCACACAGGTACTAGCATAACATGTCACACATGTCCTGTATAATAGCAGACATATGGTACATCGAAAAACATTTAGTTTTTATAAAAGCAACAGTTGATGAGCAAATCATGTAAGTTTGATTAGTAAATTACTTGATAATGAACAAAATATAATTAACTGTGTATTTAGAATCTGTTAAAAACAGTAAAGCACATTAATTTATTAATCAGTCAAACATTTGGTAACATTTAATAATAATTAAAGGCATACTGTCAAAGACCACTGACCTAATTTGATTTGTCTGTAAATCTACTTTATTCAACCATCTATATAACCACCATATTTCACTTACTAATGATATTTTTAAAAAATAACTGAATTATGGCAATGGTCCAAAATTCAAAAGCTAATATTGCCAAGAGGGTTGACATGGATTTTACTCCATCATAGTTCAGTTATGGAGATGCGATAGCTCGATTTGGTTTCCAAATATTAATGCAGTTATCATTTATTATCAATTCTTAGAGAAATGAGGTTCTTAAATTGTGACAGTATCCCTTTATGTACATATAGTTTTCAAAGGAAACCCATCAACAGCAAGAGATTTTATAGACTTGAATCCTATAGCCCAAGACAGGGTTTCTATCAGAGAGTAAAATGGATATGAGGCCACACCCAAATGCTTTTGCAGATTTGTAAAAAAAAAATTAAGTTAACCTTTTGACAAAATTAATTACTCTTATCATTAATATATGATTATCTTAACCCATTTTCTTTCTTGGGGAGTCCCCCTCCCAATACCCTCTTGTTGACTGTGGATGCATTCATTTCCATATTGCCATACCCAAAATGTCTTTCTGGCAGAAATACTGCAAGAACCTTAAGCAATTGTTACAACAGACCTCTGACCATGCAAATAGTAAATAGCTTTAATTTTGAGTTAATAATAACAACCATTTTATCAGTAAAAATAGTTCCTGAGTTAAGTCGGATTATTCATGGTGCATTTCGAGGGTGGTAGAAGGGAACAGTGTACAATGGTGTGAACCTGTCAGCTTGCTTTGGATAACAGGGAAAGGTTAACTCGGGAAAGTTATTATTAGTATTAACAGACCTCTCATTGGCGTACCAACCACGGACATACCAATTCAAGCTGTTGGAACAAAACAATGTAATCTAATGTCAGTCAATCATTGACACACATTTCAAGCATTCAAGTTGTTTAAAACATTTTTAACTCATGAATAAATGGAGGATTCTACAAACTAGCATATCAGGGGCCCAATTCACAAATGTCTCTTAGGCTCTGCTAAGCAACAAAGCATCCTCTTTGCAAGTCTTTTAGCATTGCACTGCGAGATCACAAAGTTGTGAGAGTTTAGTGAATTAAGCCCCACAGCCCCAGAGTCATTAATTGAGATGGAATCTCCTACAAACGAAGTGAATAATGTATAATATGAACACAACTAAATCGCATCATCATCAACAAGGTGTAAAAACAAACTGGCTCCATTTCATGTGTCCAAACAATGGAAAGAAAATACCCACAAATAGTAAGGTGAAAACATCTACAGCAATGATGTATTCAACATTAGTTTGCAATTACAAAATGATCCATCGCATTCTTTAAGTCATCATATTATCATCTGTCATACAAGCTTTTCATGCTTAAAGATAACAGGATGCATTCATCTAATTAATATTAGCATGACCCACACTTCAAGACTGACATATCTACTTTGTATAAAATATAACTAATACACATTAACAAAACTTCCACCAGTCAAAAGCAGAATACAAAGCACAGCCTTACAGGTTCAAGACTCTCATCCCTCGGTGAATACACTTCATACAAGGCAAGGCTAGATCTGATACCGTTATTAATTAATATTCATTCTTATGTCAGGGACGGATCCAGAGTGGCAATTAGGTGCAAATTTGGGGAGTAAAATGTTTGTTCAAAAGGTAATTTTGGAATGACTGAGCTCTCCCACAGAGTTAAGGTTGAACCTCCCTGGATCCGTCATTGCATCTCTGCATGTGCTGTAAAGATAATATCTTACCTTCCAGAATTCTCATCTCCTGGACCTTTTCCCTTCAATTTCTGCACCAGCTTAGCACTGCTGCGCTTTATGGAAGCTCTCAGTTTGGAAAACGACCCACTGCGCTTTAATTTGCCAGTCTGGCAATGCCAATTAACATGTGAACAATTTGTTAGTGGTCATAGTAGATAACAAATGATACACAAGCATTGGCTTCAAGTGAGAGGGACTAGATACCATGTCTAACCTAATACTAATACCATTTGTTATAGCATTTAACATAATACAGCTAAAAGTATTTGCCCCTAAACTTTACATAATGGAATTAAATAAACATGATAATAATTTGACATAATAACATGGTGTTAATTCAATACTCTTAAATGTATACCATACACTATAATAATCTGTTTTATTATGTATGTACATACAACCAATATCCACAGTATGGAAGCTAAAGTAAACACCAAAGCAGCCTATCCTGGATACAACACTAATCCAAAACTGAAAATTGGTGGAAACCATTTATGGATTATGTAAAATAAATTGAGGTAACCTATTTAGGTTTTTTGCATAACCCATTTAATTTAATGCATGAATGAAAAATGTTTTATGCTAGACTTGTGCAAGCAGTATGTGAACTATACGATCAGTGACCATTTTCACAACCCTGCTCAACCATCTGGACTGCCTATGGTTAGTCACAAATGTTGGTAACCACTAAGCCATCATGGCTGATATGACTGGGGAAATGCATACAGGCCCAATTTGGGGTGAAGTGAATCAATTGAAGGTTAATCCAATCAGAATACTAAGCACACTCCTATTCAGGTCATGACATCATAATATACAGTTAAATTTAGGGTGTTCTGTAATTATTATTGAAAAACTGGTCACTTCTTCCAGTGTAAGCATATAATAGCCAAAACTGGAAGTAGAAAATCATCTTCTCTCAATAGGACTTAAATTTATTTTTATACTGCTGGTAACTTAATTACAAGCCTATGAATTAACTATAAACAATTCCATATTGACATCTGCTATGTATTCAAATAAACTTATCAAAAATAATGACATGCATAAAATAAAACAGTTTGCAAGGGGTTAAGCAAAGTAGCTAGTGAAAGACAGGCCTTAAACATATTGTGACAAATCTTAATGCTAGTCAGTCAATAATCAAATCATACCAAAATGAATTCTGATCTCTCCTCCTGAGAGAAGACCGTTACTTATCAGTATCTCAAAATTGTTATAAGATATTCTATTTGCTTTTAGAAGTCCAATATGACAGCACTATGAAATGCGCAATATGACAACATATGATGATAAAATTACCTCAAAGTAAGAAGTGCATGAATATTGATGACAATATAGTCGCAAAATCTAAAGCAAAAGTAACAGCTGTAGTTTTATTCTGAACTTGAGTAAGCAGGTTATGAGCCAGTTATAAATGTGGTAAGCAAGCAAAACACATTCCCCCTAGGGACAAACTAGAAGTAAATTATTTTTAATTGTTAACAAATTAATTTACAGACAAATAACCTTTTGTCCCAGCTTAATATACTTAGCCTCGACCTATTTACAAATATCCATAGGAACACTGAACTTTATTGAAAATATGTAGCTGTTTCTATAAATGTTCAACTGTCATAAATAAAATATATTTATAGGATATTATTCCATTGCGTATCATGTTTATGTCCAGAGTGAAATAATTTTCAGCTGTTTAAAACTTTAGCTTGATGTTTTAGTGGGATGTAAGACTGATTTGAACCAAGATGTTTTTAACCATATGGGTAATAAAATAAAATATGCCAAATTAATCACTTCTGCATATGGATGGTATACAACAACTGTTTCTAATTTTCTTGATTTGCGATTACAAAAAAAGCAGCATGGTGTATGGCTTCAAACAAGTGCTGAAAAGCTAAGAAATATAAGTACACTAACAACTGGAAGTAGGTGGAAGAACAACATTTTATAACATAATACCTTCTATACAATTATATTCAAGATATACATGTTAGTAAAACCGTCTCACTTGAAGCCAGCAATGAAAACAAGACTAGAAGAAGTAATGATAAATGAAATATAGAAAGGCATGCAAGGAAATGATAACAGAAAACAATTAACTATATAAATGGTTTCCGTTAGGTACGAAGACAAATTAATCTGCTTTGACCAAAAATATATCTTTATATTACATTTATTTTATTTTGTCTTTTTAAAATTTATTCATGACCAAATATAAGAACAAAATCTGACTGAAATACTAGCTTATTGTTTTAGACTACATTCTACGTGACAAGCCGATTTAGACTGGCTGCTATTTGTTTAAGTCTGATGACTATACTACAGCACATGCTGTGTGGCTGTTAACAGTATGAGTAGAGAAGTGCATGACATTTCAGAGTGCTGCTAGCAGACAGGACAAACTCGTGACCAGTATCACAGCACATGAAGTAAGCACTCAAGCATCACAAAGAGCATCAGAAAAAATATTTTTTTCTTCTTAAAGTTGATTTAAAAAAATAATTATTACAAATAAAATTAAAAAACCAATCCCAAAAGAGAGTAAATTCTTGGATATCAACAAAAAAATTCAAACCCAAAGAAATTTTAAAAAGAAATGTTTATTTTTTTTAAATAAATAATTTCAACAATTTTTTTTGAAATAGGTGAAATTAATTTTTTTATTTAGTGACTAGCTATATTTACTAAGTTTGCAAGATTTTGCAAAAATATTAGTATTACAAAAGATTTTTTTTGAATCCAAAACCATGATGAAAGATCTAAATAAGTTTTTAAAATAAAAATTAAAATGTTAGTACTTTGGAATGCCAATGTTACTGAATTAAATCACTCGTGATGTAAATTTTTTTAATTTGGTATACAGAATTAAATATTTGTTGAAAACACAAAATGTAGTGCAATAATGTGAAACATATGCCAAAAATTACAAGTCGAAGATTTAACAAAATAGAATACAGCCTGTCGCTAGCACCACCAAGAAATCATGCAACCAGGAAACTTTCCAACTCGGTAGCAAAAAATTACAGGGAGTAATACTTGCAAAAATCTAAATGTTGCTGTTTATATCAATGCAAAATACAATAATAATGATTGAAAATGATATATTTTATTTTAGAATTGCATTGACTGTTAAAAAATGAATTCATTTTAAAACCCCAAGGAACCCTAAAACATTTATGAAATGGCAAACTGAACAGGAACAAACTGGTTACTTAAATGGCGATTTAATGGTTAACAAGAGAGATAAAACTAAAAATAATTCATTAAGATATTTCATTATTTGTAAAGTATCCAGCAACATTTAAGTTTTATTTGAGAAAAATCACTTCAAGCATCAACAAAATGGCATAAGGAGTGCAAAAAAAAAAAATATGTTTTTTTAAATAAAACAAATAAGAAAAAAAAAATGAATGGAAAAAACATCACACCAAACTGTGAATGAACACATGCAATTTGCTGACATTTGAAATTAATGCCCTAAAGTTATGTTTTCATTTTACCTACTAGTGGAAGAAACAAATTTTTGTTTATTTTTAAAACAAATTCCAGCTCCTATTATTTTCTAAAATTTAAAGCGGAAAACTCGACACTTATTAATTTGTTTTATGTACTGCGCATAGCGGCCGTATTTTTTTGCTTTGTTCCCGACGTTGGAATGTTTTCTGGGTGGACGTTCCGTACTCATACTCACCGCGTCCCCCGACCAGTGTACATCAATACTCACTTCATCAGCACCATCATTTTTTTCATAACTGACACTATCGATGGAATCACGACGTAAGCGTTCTCTGCTGTGAGAACGTTTCCGTTCTTTTGGCGATTGCTCCTTATGATATTCACTTCCTAGTACTTCGGCTATTTTGGTGGTTTTCACTACGTCCAGTGCCTAGCGGAAAACCAAAATTTTCAAATTTCCAAGAAAGAGGATGGGGGAAAATAAATATAAGTGATGATGAACTGGCTTTTTTGTTTTAGAGAAACACCACCAACACGTTTAAACCATGCCCACATGAAAAGAAATGATGGACAGAAAGCAAATGAAAGCAAAAATAATATTAGAAATTTTAAAAAATAAACCAAGGCAAAACACAGTTGAAACAAACAATAATTAGTAGAACAGAACAAGATGATGGTGGAAAACATTGGTGACGAAGCAGCGCAAACTGGAGTCCGATGAGAGATCCATTTGGATAGAGGTAGTAGCTCATATCGCACCTTGCCAGCAAATATCAGCAAAACACTTGTTCATAATTCATGTCAATGTTAACATTAAACCAAAATTCTGTGGAAATAAATGTCTTGCCTACCATAAACATTTTCAGTTTAACCATCAACCAGGTTTCATTGATCTTGGACTCATATATACAATCGTGAGAAACGGGAGTAAATATGAAACTTTTATGCAAACGTTGACACTATCACCGCCATGGGAAAAGTAGTACCTATATTCACCTTTTTAATTTAAAGGTGAGACAGCTAAGTTCTTATAGACCCAGCATGTTTTTAATTTCTGCCAGTGAAAATTCTAATCTAGCCTTGCCTTGATTTATTAGCAGTCTCATTGAGACATTTAGAAAGACATAATACACAAACATCCATTAGTCATCATAGACAAACAGCTAGTAAATCCTTCAATCACAGTTATTCACAAACTGTCTGCACAGAAATCGAAAGTGGAGGAATATAATACAGCCATACCTTGCAAATAGTTTCAATTGACACGTTTAGTCCTGGCTTCTTGAGAGTTTTATAATTTGTTGATTTTATAACTGTAATATTGTGTAAAAAAAATTTATTCTGTAAATTTAGCAAGTTCTAATTAATCTCATCAATACAGTTTGCCCCAACCGCCCCCCACCTCAATATAACAGCAGAGTAAAAAAAAAAGAAAGAAAAAAAGTCCAACTGTGTGAAATGCACTACCATAATTCAAAATGTAATAATGTACTTATTAGGTCTATTGTTGTGTCTGAATATTTCAACTATTTTTAGGTAAGTAAAAAATCTAATAATACCATTAATGCTGCTTTCTGAACATTAATCAAATGATCGCCCCAAACCTGTATGAAATATTTCACGAGAACTGACACAATGAGGAAAAAGTATTACAGATATCTACACTAAACAGACAATGCAATTTTTTAAGGCAGAATATTAGTTATGGTAGAGGGCAAGAATACTTAAAAGGAATGTTACGGTAAAACAAACAAACAAAACAATGGATTTAAAAATAAGTTACACCTCAACAGATGCGTATCCATGGGTAAAAAACATTCTACTATGTCAGTAGATTCTACTTCATTCACATATCAACACAAGTAATGTTACACTCCAGTTTAATATACGTAATTCACACCTCAACAATACATCGTTATAATACCCTCCAGGTAATTCACACCTCAGCATAAATAATGTACCATGGTGATACACTGTATCTAATTCACACAATAACACATCAAGGAGGGAATGTGTTCCATTATCACTCATACAGCATAATTCGCATGCACTCTAATTTCTTACACAACTATCATCTTAAGGTCATCAGTAACAAAATAATGTTTACACTTACCTGGAAACAGCTCCAAACAATAACCAGAATTGAGATCACACATATTTCACTTGTATTCAAATCAGGTATTTTAAAAACCAAAAACCATACTTTTACAGAGATGAAAACAACCATAGAAAAAAACACCCAACAAAAACAACAAACCCATCAGGTCCTGTGCTTAGAGAACTTTTAGATCTAACTCAAAACCTTTGCTGGATCTTAAAATGTATTGGCAAAGGGTGCAGGATTTTCATGTATGCTTTTCATCAAAGACAAAGGATAAAAACAGTTTGTGGAAGATGCTAAAATCCTGAACTTCAGAAAAAAATCTGGCCAGGTTTTTCATCTCTGCATTTTAACTGATGTTACTGACTGAACAGAAACATTCTGTAAATAAAATAAACACAAATGGTCACCATGTGTGGTGTTTTTGTTTTCTGTAACGGGATTTGATCCCTGTGCAATACAGACAAGTAAACCATGCAGCCACTCACATTCTTCTTCGACCTCATTGCACACTCTTCTAATGTCTCGGCCGCCTCATACTTCCCTTGTCGACGGTAGAGGGCACCAAGATTTTTCAACGTTGTTGTAACGGTTGGGCTGCAAATATTTATACATTATTAATGCTTTTCCTTCCAAACAAAATGAAACAGAATTAATGACAACTGTTAAATGCTAATTTCTTAAGATTGTGCACATGTGGGAAGCCCATATTAATATTATTTATGCCAGTTTGAAATAAAACACGAGACATATGCATCAAAAGGTCAGCCTCTGTGAGTTTATGCAAATTATATCAGACTAGTAGTGATGCTCTCTCACCATTTTTATAATCAACACAAAATAATAAAACCCAAATATATCAAAAGAAAGAAACCCAACACACTAAAATTTCAATATTCTAATGATTACTGTAGATCAATTATGTATTGCGTCATGAAAGTATTGCGAGAGACCAACAGCAGCTAAAACTGCGTATAGAAAGTATTGCGATGTAAGCTAGAGCTTAAAAAAAGGTTTTGCGATTTTAGACGTAGACACATAAATATTTTATTATCTTCTAAAATAGCAGCGTACAATTTACTTGTTACAAGGAACTGAGAACGACAAATGAATAAAGAAACGCACATTGACTATACACTGGGACTAATGATTTGTTCCGGTCACTGTTGATCACCGATAAGGTCCACCGCACTCACAATTCCAGCTTTTATCTTAAAACACTAAAACAATATCCACTACTGGGAACAATAACAGGACATTAATTGGATTTCATTGAAGACATGCTTGCGATTACTATAAACACAATAGCCTCCTCTGATGACACTTAAACCGGAAATAGTGCATGTTGCATAAAGTCGAAGTAGGCAAATAACAAAAGTGTTAGAATTATTACACTCGGTGTGCAGGCTTGGGTTGTTTTAACTACTAAAGATAGCTAACGTTAATTGGTCAGTGCAAAAGGTGGAAAGGCGTGGTGTAGGCTTCTCACTAAGATAACTTTTTTTAAATTTTCTTTATCAGTTGTTAATCGTGAACATATCCCACCAGTTTACCAACGATATGTCCCTGCTAAAATTTGTCACCTTTGAAAAGCGCTGCACCGTGGGGTTACCGGAACCATCTAATGCCTCAATACAATTTGATTTTGTGAGTTTTCTTCCACTGTTATTTTTATGTTAAATAAATCGATGTTTTTTAAAATTTTGTTGTTGAATTTTTACTTGGAAGCAAAATCATCAAATTAATACGTGGATAAAGTTTTGCGATCACAAGTCATTCGCAGTTTTCGCAAAACTTTGTTGCTCGCAAAACTTTCTTGATCTACAGTAATTAAAAAACAAATTTGATGCAAGGTTAAAACAAAATAATATTATGAATGATATAAAAAAAAAAACCTAGAGAGAATGCCAAGACTGACTCTCCAGTTTCATTACCTGTCCACCTTAGCAGCTTTATGCCAACTTCCGTATTCGGGCAATGGAGAACCATCTTTGGATTTTCCCTGCAAGAAACAAATAGTATAATAATCAAATTCATATTACATCCTTCTATTTTTGACAGACATTACTAAGATAGAACACATTATTTTCCTTCATTTCGTTTCATCAGTGTGCACGCACACACGCACGCACACATTAAAGAAAATGCATCTCATTAGTCACATTTACATTTTCCAAATGAAATCCAACTATAATGAGATTACGGAACTAACAGTGGTATTAAAGATGGCTACAAAGAATTCTGATAATAACACATACATAAAATTTCTATGTTACACACGAATAGTATGAAAAGCAAACTGTAATATGTTTAACTGTTCAGTTTCAGATTTTCACACAACCATTTAACAAAATATTTTAACCCTCAAAAAGAAAGAAATACTTGTGATATTACCTTGTTTTCTTCTCTCTCTTCCGCCCTCATCCAGATTGGTTTATTGTCACCTGAAATGAACGGCAAACTCAGTATAGCAAGTGGATATGGATCATTAATAGAAAATACTACCAATAAAATATTAAACACTACTAGTGATATACTAAACTTCACACCATAGCCTCAAACACAAAAGATTACATTTTCAGGCAAAAAATGTGGAACAATATTAGTTATTTTATACATACATTACAAGATCCCAATTTGATATGTTATCAACATAAATGTATTTGTTTTATATGCAATTATTTTTTGACAGTTAAGTTAATACCTCTGTTTAAAACACACTTGAGCAAAGGTATTTTCGATTTTTGTTTACAGCAACAATAGAAATATGTTGCAATTTAAATTTAACTGGAATACCAACCTTCTACTTTTCCGAACTCCTTTTCATGTGCTCTTGTCAAGACTTCTTTATATAAAACTTCAGCTTGTTTGTATTTTCCTTGTTTCAAGTAGGCTGAAGCCTGCATTTATTAAACAAGTCAATTTTATTTTTTGATCAAAAACAAATAAAATACATGTCTAGAAATACTGTGCAAAATGTTCAAAACATGACTACATGACTGGGTTAATATTTTACCAACACATGTAAGTGAATTACATTCATTTTTAATTCTAAGTAATGTAAACTTAAACTATCGTCAGAAAAGAAATATTTTTTTAAAATATATTTTTAAATAAAAGAGTTTTTTAAAATTCAATTTGCTTTAAAAAAAAATAAAAAATGAAAAATTCCTTTTAGTTCATAAACATGTTGTTACATTTGACAAGTTTCAAATATGTTTTTGAAAAACTAAAATATATGCAGTCAGCATTCTGTAAAATGGGTAATATTCATGATTTTTATTTGACCGTGAAAATTAAACTCACGCAAATATTAATATTAATATCATCTTAAAAAAACACAAAAAAACCCACACAAACAAAAATAAGGTTAACACATTTTATTTACTCACAAATTTGTTTCAAAAATTAAAATCAACACTGTAAGTAACCAATACATAGCTACAAGTGGTTGTAGTCTGTCTGTACAACATGCTAGTACAAAGACACAATTGATGTTGTTCAAATGAAATTTGTTCAACATCGTTTTGTCCTGATGCACTCTAAAAACTTTAAAAAATGCCCAACCTTTTAGGTCACTTGGCAAGCCTAGCTGCTTCTGCTTGTTCTCCATAAATTGTGCATGAGCCAAACGGTCATCTCGAGATAAAATGCATGTGATTGTACCACTTATCGATCAAATACTATCAGGCCAAGTCAGTCACAGTTCTTTTATCTTTGTGGATTAAAAAGTATGCAGTAGTATTGAATGTGTTCTTTTTCATTCTTTATTTCCTTCTTTTTTACTGATTTGAGAAAAAACCTTTAAAAAACTGACTACGCAAAAATTACAATAATTGGCAATAATTGATTAGTCGCGAAAACTTACTCCCACAAATATTACCCTTTTTACAGTATATAACCATCTAACCCCAAACAACAAAGTATCATTGTTGAATATCTTGACAATAACTATAAAATAGAAATTAATCCCATGTTATACAGTGCTAACTAACCTTTAATCCATGCATAGAAGATTCTAAAGATCAACCATCTTGTTTACCCAAATATGCCGAAGTGACAGTGAAACATACTGTTAAGTGTGTTTATCTTTATCTATGTTGGAAAAGGTACATACTTACAAACTGCTAGCATTGACTTATTTTCAAACAAAATGGAACATACTACATTGTTATATACATTGGTTATAATATTCATGTGGTTATAACTGAAGGTGGTTTTTCATGCAGGAGACTGCATTTGTATACATTGTTAGTATGCATATAACAGACAGAAAGAATTTTCAAACAGGTTATTACAGATTGTTAAATAAGAGACCTTTAGTGTTACAGAATACAAATAGGTCATCATACCATCATTAATTTGTAGACTGATACAAATTAGAAAATATTACTTCAGCGTGTAGAATATTTCAAGCAAGAGATTTGCATGCTACTTTTTTCTAACGGTTCGGACAGTTTTTTGTCCTTTTATCTTTTTTGTGGGGTATTTTGTAGATATTTTCTTAACAGATTGTCTACACACTGAAGATAAAGAGAGTTAAGATAAAGACAACTTTGCATTAATGCAGGCTGCAAACAAGTGAATGCTGAGTCCATGCCTGCAAGTCAGAAAACAGAGTTGAGGGTTAACATTCTGCCAAGCTTGCAATGCAATGCCAGGCTTACCAGATTGTTTTGGGTTTTTATCACATTGGGGTCATCAGTTCCCAATTTTTTCTTGTATATTTCTAAAGCTCTCACATAATACTTCTCTACCTGAAAGAGACAAATTTAAAGTGCAAAGTGCAAGCTGTGCATATACCAAGTGGGGCCAACTACTGTACATCCAGTTAGTAATTGATAATCAATACGAGTTTAATGAAGCATGATAAAGTCATGACAACACAATTTCTGTCTGGTAAAAAGTTAAATGGAATCCGGCTAAAATGTGTCCTACATGTTTCAAACAACCAATTAATAAAATGTTCCTATAATTTTGTTACCACTAAGAAATTTCAAAAGATCAGATGGGTTTTTTTTAATGTTTTTGATATATATCTGAAGTTACTAATGAGTTTATGTATTTCTTTCACAAGTCACTACAAAATAAAAACTTTTATGTTCAAGTTTGACATATTATAATAAATAATACCATCTACATTTTCCAAATTTGTAGTAAAGTACAAATTGAACAGATACTTATTATTATAATGAATACTAACAAGTGTTTTGAATTTGTAAAGTACCTAAAACTATAGATTTTGTTTTGTTCTCAGTTAATGATACCCAAATATCTTCACAATAATTTTGCATCATGTACACCCTTGTTTTTGTTTAATTCATGAAAAAAGTGTGCATAATGCAAAATGAAATAAAATTATCTAAAATGCAACCCAGTCTTAGGATTTGTTTTTTATTTAAAGACTAACTTGCAACAACTACTTAATCCTAATAGAAACTACTTACTTATTGGGACAATAACACAACTACTTTTAATACTCACTATATAGGAAACAATTTAGCAGAATTCCATTACAAACTTCCATTTAAATTTTGTTTCAATTTGAGGGGTTTTAAATATAGGCTTAAAAACCCCAGACTACTCCACTTATAAAATGTCATCAGGTTCCATTGTAAAATTAAAAAAAGAAGCACCATCTGACCAATAACAACAATATCTAACCACCAATTACGATTTAAAAGACAGTGTACAACTTAGAAGAAGTCAATCAGCACCTTGAAATCAACAGTTTATTATTTTGTAAAGAGTCCTAGCTTCCCATTACCAGATCGATCAGTTAGAAATGTCTGCCTCTAACGTCATAAATTAATAAGCTTTGACAGCAACATGATACATTTGCCAGTTACGACAGATTAACCAGTCACTTAAGATGTCAAGTTCAGACCCTCTGGCAAAATGAGCATACAAAGATTAAAAATTAACACCAACATTCTCAGCTGTGTTAATTATTATTTTGATTTGTTTAACACCACCATTAGAGAACAATGATTTATTAATCATTGGTATTGGATGTCAAAAAATTGGTGATTTTGACAGTCTTAGTGAAGAAACCTGCTACATTTTTTATTAATAGCAATGGAGCTTTTATATACACCATCCGACAGACAGGATAGCACATACTGCAGCTTTTGATATAAGAGTTGTGGTGCACTGGCTGGAACAGCTGGGTTAATACCAATCATCTTCAAGAGGAACTGATTTGATATTATTCACCTTTAATAACAAATCAATGGCCATTCAGAATGCACTATGTGTATTGTCTAGTGAAACTGGCTATTTTGTGGGGTAATATTTTGGACAACTAAAACATAAAATATCACATTGAACAAATGGTGCTTTCGGTACATAAAAGAAAATTAATAAAACCTTACCCACAGTATAAAAAAAGCCACTACTATCCTAAAAATAAATGACAAAACTCTACTGGCCTGGTTTTGTTAAAATATCAGAAAATATCTAATTACTCAATATTTTAAAAATTTAGCAGAATTATTTTCTGAACTTGTAAATCAGACCATTTGTCAGCCTTGTAAAATAGCAAATCACAATGCTACTTATAAAATAAAATAAAAAACAAGAAGACTTGAAGAACAAAGTTATATTGATTTTTTGACTGAATAAAACGTTTTTTTTGTTAAAACCAGGACAATAATAGAAGACAAATAAATACAACAAAGCTAAGATGGAACCTTTGACGTGACCTGGATGTACAGTTATTGTCGACCCCCAGTAACATACAACCACCAATCTTACCAAGTTGTTTTTAGTCTTAGCTACATTTGGATCATCAGGGCCAAGTTTACTTTCATATATTTCTAGAGCTCTCTGATAGTACTGCTCTACCTGTTGGCAAACATTGGCAGCAAAGTCATCAAAATATTACATTCAGATGTCACAGGCTTGAACATTTTACAAACTAGTAGAAATTTGGTTGCGGTTTTCATGGAGTTCAGTGCAACTCATTTGGGATTCAAACACATATTGACAATGATGCTGTGAAATTGTGGTAAGATATCATGGAACAGGTTTGGGAATGTTTTGCTTGCACTGTAAATGATCATTATCAATTCAGAGTTTGTTCAGATTTTGATTAAAAAATTATGTTTTATGTTCATGTGTGCAACTAGGGTTGGATCCGAGATGGAGTTTTATCGTTCTGTACTCTGGTAACCCACTCATGAAACAATTAGTTTAGCAAAATGGACAAGCCTGTTAGTTACATTAACATTGTAAACATATTATTCATTAACATTGTGAATCTAAATTCCAGTAAACAATCATAGGTTTAATATTAAAACAATCTTTGTTAACAAAACATATTTCTTACCTTGGGAAAATGTAATGTAACCCAATATGTAGTACCTTCTATATTACTGTAAAATTAACATATTGCATACATATGTAATTTTGGTATTCTTCACGGCTGTAATTTAACCACAAAAATTACACCGACACAAATAATTACAAGCTTCATTACAGTTACAAAACTAGCATACAAAAAAACAAAGCCATAACAGCACTTTAACATGCTTATAATCCAATCATGGTATTTTAACAAATAAATTATTATGCAACCAATCTTTTTCTGTATAAATTTTTCAATAATTGTTAAATGTTTGCAAAAATGGAACAAAGATAACAATGTGTGTTCAGATACCAGTTTACAATATTTGTGAATATGTTTCAATGTAACAATATGAAATGGGACAAAAACGAACACCATACCTCTTCGTATTTGCCTTGGTTCTGACATAGAAGAGCTAGATTATTTAACTGCTTAGCAACATCTGGATGATCTTTACCAAGCACCTGCCGAAGAAAAAACAACAACATTTTAACAATTCTCGGAAACTAAATACCATAATACTTCATTTCCCAACTTAAAATCAAATTTTCATATCTTAAAATGTATCTCTATAATTTTTATTCCATGCTATACTACAAATGAAGCATTGAGAAAAATTAAAAATAGAGAATTTGTAATAGCGTCTGTACCTTTTCCCTGATTTCTAAAGCTCTCTTGCACAGCGGTTCTGCCTCCTTGTACTTTCCTCTCTTCCCATATAGCACAGCTAGATTGTTTAGAGTGGCAGCAACCTAGTAAGAAAATCAGTTAGATAATAATTGTTCTGAAACTAAAACAATGAACAAAGATTTTTTAAGACTAAACAAAATAAATGTTTGCTAAGTCAGTACATATTGAAGAGAATATTGTTTTATCCGATTTTGTTTTAAAATATTTAAAAATTGCTACTTTAAAATAAAATTCTAAAAGACAAATACTGGTATAACCAATTTATATATAAAAACCAGCATATAGCTAATTTAGAATGGACAAGGTGAGACCTGTTACAATAACAGTAATACTAATATCTCTACTGACTGCTCTATATAAATAATTATATTAAATATTATACATTAATAAAAATAAAGACTGATTGCACTGTATTAAGTGGAGACTATTGCTGCTGTCAGTTTCAAGGCATGTTACAAGTATTAAATACTTTAAACCTGAATGACTCAAGCAAAATGATATGTATTATTTAGCAAAGCATCTACTGAATAATGAAATTTATAGCAAAACAGACATTTAAAATAAAATGATATTGCTAAATGCTCTAATATAAAATGGGAAGATTTTACAGATAATTATACATATTAACTTCATTAAGACATTTCCTTAAAATTAGTTTTAACATTTTACATTCTCTATAGGCATTCCACATCACGTAACACTCAAAGACGAATTATACAATCATGCATTATCATGTGCCAAACATGAAAAATACAAATACAACAAATACAAATTATACTAACTGATACAAGAACAACAATACACTAATATTAAGGTTTGTTGCAAGTTTAAAACATGCCATCAAGACTAAAATAAAACTAGCAAAATGTTTTTAAAATTACAAGGAAGTAATTGATGTCCTCTAACTGGCCCAACACATTTTCAGTATCTCCTTGGTTATGTAAATATTATTTAAAATATCTATTAATCTGAAGGTGTTTTCTTTTTACTATTATTGTTTTTAATCACAGTTTTATAATCTATATGGTTGAGATTCCTAATTAAAAAAAGATAGTATCGGTAAAATATACCATTTTTAAGCCTGTTGGCTTCATTTCGAGTGGGCTTATATACAGAAAACTAGGTACATAAAATTGCAGCTCAATATTTCAAGGCATTAATAATGTACAGCAGAAATATACTACTGACTATACTGTAAATTCATGTACCAACTTCCATAAGTCTACTTATATAATCACTCTATGTTGATGACTTATACTGCTTGAATGAATAATAACAAATATATGGCTTAAACTGCTGTAAGAATTTGGTTCCAGGTTAACATTTTAAGTTGTTCAGTATAAAAGATTTCACTATACTTATATATACTATCTAACTGTGCAAAACTGCATGCCATAAGCAATTTTAATTTTAAAAATGACTTGAGGACGAATACCATCTTATTTTTAATGATGTTACTAGAGTACTGGGAAGAATATTAATAGAATGGAGAATTAACCAAGTGTCCATATGCCATGTTTTTATCAACATAGGAAAATTAAGAATAATAGAGCTGTTATTAATTAATATACTAACAGAATTAAAAAAGAAGAAAAAAGTTTAATAAAAAAGGTATAGCTAGAGAATGCAAATTCCACATCATAAACTAAAAGAAAATCCTTCTACAGCCACAAGCAAATAAATCTCCCAAAATTTATGTTAATTAAAAACAAAAAATTAGGAATATAACTGATACAATAACTAATTAAATAAATATGTATTAAATAGCTAACTAAATACAGATTCCACACACACTATGAAGAAACCATGCTATGTGCCCGACAACAACCACTGTGATGACATGCCCATCAACACCACACCAACTGGCACGGACAACTATGCTTCACTTACAGCTGGGTGGTCGGGCCCCAGAGTTTTCTCGCGAATTCCCAGGGCATCATTCAGAAGATTCGCAGCCTCTTTATATTTACCCTGGTCTCTGTAAACGAGTGGGTCAGTTTTTAAAATTTAAATAACATCAATTTGTAAATTAAAAATAAATCTAATTTCTTCTAACATTATGAAACCATTTTGTATCATCTTGTCTGAATATGACCTGATTTTATTTTCCAATTAAATCCTCTTGGTTTTCAGTCAAATTATAGACCCAGAACCTCACAATTTGAATCATTTTAGCAGTGAATGTAGAAAAACCTTTCAGGTCATATTCAGTACACTGAACAAAATAGCTTCGTTTAAAAGATCAGCAGGTTGCTCCGTGTTCCTGGAAGAGAAACAAGCCATTAGTCAGTAAAAGCTAGACTCACAGCAGGGTGGCTTCTCCCAAGCGTTTTCTCTCGTATATACAAGGCATCCTGCAGAAGATTACCAGCTTCTTTAAATTTACCTTGGTCTCTGCAAACACAGAAAATAGCATGCACACGGTTTTCAGTCAGCAAGCTAACTGGGCAAAGAACCAATTCTTTGCTCCAGTTAATCAGAAAGAAAAAATAACAGTAAAGCTCAATAAAAACAGAGATTCCGAAGAAAACATCCACATCCCAATTAAATACTGAGCATCTCATAGAAAAGGAAACACAGAAAATAGTAAGAATAAACCAACACCAAATTCAATGCAAGAATTTTGTTTTAGCCACATATCAGACATTGGGCCATTTTAAGGAAAATTATCAATTGGCAACTCTCTCAAGTGACAATTTTACAGGATAATGCTTGGAAATCAATGTTTATTAAAAATTTTGAGACAACATTTATGATAATTTGTCTGCCAATCTGTGTACAAATGTTTTATGTTATATAGCAACTGGTGGGGTATTGCAATTCCTTAACACTTATTGTACCATGCAAATGATTGGGAACTCCTTGATGAGTAAACTCTTGACAAGAAAATCAAGTTTTCTAACTGCAAACATCACAAAGCCTGCTGTGAAGATCATGCTAAATTCTGATGACATCTGTAAAAAAGTTTATTTCAACCATATGTTGGTGAATTTTTTTTTATTAAACTATTTTGTTTTGCCTATCAAAATCCCAGTACAGTCTGTCATGCATACATACATACATATTCAAATGCAATTTTTTAAAAATTACCAGGCTATATTCATGCAATGTATGAAAAATACTAAATACAAATTATGCAGGTTTATTTTAAAACTAACATTTCTAATAAATTTATGGAGTCATTACCAGTCATTACCAATCAAAATAATTTTTCACTTCCCCACCATGACTTCCTATTTTCCACTACCCCATCATCAATTCCATTGCCCCACCATTTAATTTTCACTGTCCCACTATCATTTCTTATTTTTCACTGCCTCATTATCATTTTCCACTGCACCACCATCATTTCTTTCCACTGCCTCACCATCAATTTTAATTTTCTACTACTCCACCATCCATAAATTTTCATTTTCCATTGCCCACGATTATTTTTTACTGTCCCATCATCATCTTTAATTTTCCACTTCCCCTCCATCATTTTGCACTGCCCTAGCTACCTTGATAAGTTTACTACAACATCTGGCCATGGAAAACGAAGACTTACCTGTACACTAATGCCAATATATTCAACATGGTGGCCACGTCGGGATGGTCGTGGCCACTCGTCTTCTCTAGATCCTCAAGAGCCTGTTTACACAGCGGCACAGCCACTTCATATCGACCCTGCGAGGCATACTGGATGACTAGATTGTGTAATGTCCGCAGTCGGGCTGGGATCTCGTACCCTCCACTGGCAGCCTGGGCCATAGCACTTGGTTGGGTTGGGGAGAGAACTGACAAAGTGCAAAAATAAGACAATTATTACCAACATCTAGAATTTAACTATAAAATTATGAAAGCAAATGTTAATACTACATACTTATAGTCCATCCTACAAGGAACATCTTATTTCATTCTATGTTATACTAGTTATTTATTTCTGAGCAGGTTGTTTTTTTCTTCTGAAAAAACATTTACTTTTTTCTTATGTCAAACAAAAGTTAAATTATTTACAATGAGGATGAGGATGGGATGGAATAATTGTTTATAAATACAACATCATTACAATTTAGAACTAAAATTTTAAAATCTAATTTGATCTGCAGAATTTATGTCTGTCAGTATTTCTGGTACTTCAAGGAATTCTGTTTGTGTTTATTACCTTCTGGGGAGGGTCCATCTTCGTCATCATCTGGAAAACCAAGGTCAAGGCCAGTCTGTGATGTTTGTTGATCGACTTGTTCTTTGTCCTCAGGCTGCAACAATAATGATATTTGTCTGAAGTAATCATCCAGTTCAACAAAATAATTACAAATAATTATGGAGATCTTCAATTTGTAGTTTATTTAAACACACAAATCTGAAATTTCATAAATGAAAAAAAGACAGACATTCAAACTTAATAAATTCCATGTTAATCAAATTAATTAGCTAAAATACATGCTAACTTATTTAGGTCAAGCATTAACATTGCAAATATGAAAAGACAACAGTCCTTTAAGTCCTAAAACCTGTCATAATAATAATAATTGGTTGATATATTGCCAATGACATATTGTCAATGTCAATTTAAATATGCAATTTCATTTTTTTAATCAGTATGCTTATATACTAAAACAACTCTTACCAAGCTGGTACTATTAGAATCATATTTTTTCATTTCGTTCATAAATTCTAAATGTTTTTTCTCCTCTTCCAGTGCTGCCACCCTCTGTTCACTTCCCTGGAGCTTCTGCTGCGTGTTGGCCAGCTCGTCTCGCAGCCACCCATTCTCCTGACACAGCCGCCGCACCTGAGCTCGCAGCTTCTGCTTTTCTGCTTCAGCATGTTGGAAGTGATGGCCAAGAGACATCATTACCTTAAAACCAGAAATCATGTCCGTATGTCGATATACACAATTAAATAAATTACAATAATATCTATTGTGTATATTCTAATTAAACGGTAATGTATACGATACAATTATTCAGTCTAGACTTGAGTTATGACTAAGATCTAGAAATCAGAATAGAAGACTTTAATGCATGACCCTTGATACATATCTGATATCAAAATACATAATTATTGGTATTCTCTGTTGGTATAACAAATAGCAGAGACCAGGAAAATCTTTAAAATAAATAAAATATTTCTTACTACAATTATTTGTTCTATAAAAATGTAGGGAATTTTATAACTTTTATAGATTTGTTTCGATACTTCATACAAACATTTTTATATCTAAATGATACACATTACAAACAACAGAAACTGAATATTAAAAATAAAAGTTGCATGGTGATGTTACTGCAAAACCATTTTTAATCAATATCATTAGTACCTTACTATTTATAATTCAAAATATTAAGAGTTTTTGCAGGATTTTAAAATTTGCATTAATATCGTTTTGCATGAGTATCACAAAAATCAAGTTGGATAAATATAACCGATTTCATAGTAACCGACTTACTTGTGCCTCTCCTAGCCCTAGATCAATCATTTCCAGCGTCTTCTTGAGAATGTTGGTCTTCTCCTCGACAAGGTTAGTATCGCCATTTTCCCTCTTGATGGTTTTCATCGACGTTAGAAGACTGTTGAGGATCTGGTGGTGTTCATTCTTTAGCGTCTCCAGGCCCTGAATCACCGTCTTGGTGCTACCCAGGATCGCGTCCTGAGACAGACCTGTCATCTTGCCAATTTCCTCAATCTTTTTTCTGAAAAATACAAACAACATATGCATTTTCAAACTGGCAAGTATAGCTTGTAATGGACACATATTTTAATGTTAATTCACACAGTTGAAAAACCAAAGTGTTTCTCATAGGACCTAAAAATCTCTTACCAACCACTGTTTCAAAGCTTGTTGTAAAGTGAAACCTGTCTAAACTGAACCCTAACCAGACTGGAATCTTGTCAAAGCAGACCAAATTTCATGGTCCCAAATTTTCTAATGTCTAAAACCTGACTGTATAAGCATCAGATCCTATGTAAATGAGAAAAATATTAGGTTCCCGGTATCACCCTGTAACTACACGTGTTGGACGGTTCAATATTAAATTATAAATGGTATTCATCCCATGCTTATTCTAGATGCATTTAGGTATCAAGTGTGAACAAAATAAAGCACTATACCACCATTTGTCATGTTGTTACTTCCTTTAACAATTAATATTGTCCAGTTTAGGTTAAAGTTCTTCATAATAAAAAAACAACCCATAAAATACTGGCACACCTTTTCAAATCTTTGATTATTACAAGTAGGCTGACCATTGCAGCATTTAAATAACATGTTTGTTTGAAACTAATCATAACTTTTAGTACTAAATGACAAGATCTGTGCATGTGCAATGCTGTCACTTATATACTCTTCAGAAAAGTAGAGGAACAAGAATTTACAATTGCCAACTTGTAAGGTGTATTCTACCATGACTTTGGAAAATACTCTATTCTGATTGGCCAGTTACCTTAAATCGTAGGTATCTAATCATGGAGAGATATACCTAAGATTTAATTAGGCCACTTTACTCACGTATGAATCAACACTGTATTTACAAACATGTCAGCCAAACAAAGTGGCACCTTTCACATCGGTACGCTTCAGGACGTTTTTGATATAAATCCAGACTGATTGGAAAACGAAATGTATGTAGAGTTGCCAACACAATAAAATAATGAAAGTAAGTACAAAAAGAGCAGTTTTAACAAAAGGAAATGGAAAAATAGCTTTATAATACTGTAGCCTACGCTGCCTAGTTATAGCAGACGATCA
>JAECMU010187891.1:0-11235 GCA_016106625.1 Dracogyra subfuscus
GGTAGAAAGCCGGTTGATCTACGAATCAGTGTCATCAAACCTATTCACGCCCGGTGGATTGTGTCATGCATCAACCTATTATCAAAGGACAAAGAAACCGTCACTCGTGGGTGGCAGTTGTCGGGTTTGCTTTCAGTCATGCGATAAACTGTTATGGATTACAAGAACAATACATTTTGATTTTGTGAGTTTCCTTCCACTGTTATTTTTATGTTAAATAAATTGATGTTTTTTTAAATTTTGTTGTTGAATTTTTACTTGAAGCAAAATCATCAAATTAATGCGTGGATAAAGTTTTGCGATCACAAGTCATTCGCAGTTTTCGCAAAACTTTGTTGCTCGCAAAACTTTCTTGATCTACAGTATTCTTTAATTAGGCTTTATTTATACACGAGATCAGATTAAACATCATATATTACACAATCCATGTTAGAACCATTAACAGTTCACCCACGAAGCTTCTCTTATTGGCTTACCTACTGACATCATCTGCTAGTGATGTTTATAATAGTTACCTCAACAAAAACAACAATTTATAATTAAAAAACAGGTGAAATTAGAACAGGTTAAACCCTACTGTGTTTTCCCCAATTCTCCATTCCACTAGCCAATAATGTGCTGCCAATTATAAAACTAAATTTGTAATGGTAAAACCACTAATCTATGTTGGCAAATAGGAAAACATTTCTCTCATTTTCTACAGCATTATCATTAGTACATGTATTTAAATAAACTCATACGTTTGTTAGGCATCTTTCCATTTTCAGTTGCTCTACGCCCAGACTTGTTGCTCTAGAAAAACAAAAACAGTAAAGTACATGTATTACAAGATCTGTAGGCAAAATATATTAAAAGAATTGTCACCAAAGTAATTACAATGTCTGTAATTCAGATTTATTACTAAAGTCAAACTTTTAATGTAAATCATTAAATGGGCTGGGTTTAAAAAAACAAAAAGATAAAAATTTGATGCCAGGTTCCTTGATAATTAGCTTGTATGTGCCTTCTTTATTATAAATCACAAGTTCAACAAATAAAGCCTTTATTTTCAATATACAGAGGCTACACATCCATGTATATAGAAACAATGTAAATCACTTTACACACTGCTCTGGATATTGTGTTAACTTTATAATTTAATGCCGGTTCACAGATAATTTTTAAAAACCAAAATTTTATATAGTCTGTAAAAATAATTAATAATGAATTGCATTAATGATTAAAGCACCATTTTATTATAAGTTTAACACTGAAAACAGAATTAAGAAAATGCACACACTTTAAACTATGTGACGTCATTTTTTATTCTTTGCAAAAATAGTGATGTCATATTACAATACAGACAAGGTGATTGTTATGTAAGCGTCAGATCATCCAGTGGTAGTGTTATTTCCCACTGAGAAAATATGACAAATATTTCCCTCATTATAAGTGACTGCTGGTGTAATAAAGATAGAAATGATGAGGGGTTTTTCATAGTGTACATAAACATTAACTCTACTTAATCTTATATTAAATACATTCTCAGAGTTTAAAAGAAAACTGCTGCAAATTTTGACATGCACATAATATTGAGAATTACCCGTAACTTATTTAATAAATTTAAAGCTAAAACTTCACCAATTAACAAGCCATTGTATTAAAATATTATGTATAATCTTATCATGTCAATAGTTTCAAAGCTCAAGACCTTAGGAATACACATACATGTGATGTTAATTGTTATTGTTATCATGTAAATTGTATAATCTAAAGTTTAATAATTATTACTAAAAACAAACACACAAAATATTAATACTTAACAACGGCAGATGCAAACATGCTTTTTCTTCAAAATACCATTCTGCATGCCAGACAATATTTGGGGTTTTTTTGGGTGTGGTTTTTTTTGTTGGGGGGGGGGGGGTATCTATAACATGCATGAATACAATCTAATAAACACTTTTGGCCACATATTCACAGTAATTAGCTTTGATGTAAATAATAAATACTCGAATATTATTTGTGTGCTAGAAAGAAAGAAATGCTTTATTTAATGATGCACTCAACACATTTTATTTACGGTTATATGGCATAAGACATATGGTTAAGGACCATTGTGTGCTAGGAGATAACTTTCTCAAAGTTAATTAACAATTTAGGTTATTTTACTACTGCCATTATCAGTTGTTGGTATCAATTTCAAACACTGAAACAATATCAGTGAAACAATAAATTAAAATAAAATATACATAAATTTTAAATATTTTTATACTCTGGCAATATACACTGCACAATATGTTGAAGGTCATTAGTAAAAATTATCTAAACATGTGTCAAGGTCAAACAGTTTTTAATAAATCTGATAAAAAGCCGACAGTTACAGGATCATTTTCACTAACCCATCAAGCTAAACCACTGGCATAAATTCCTGGCAGTAACACTTTTTAATTTATATCTTTGCCAGTTTCACAGTTAAGTAAAACAATGATAAACTTCAATCAAAATGACACAAAGACAAACAGAGAACAAAAGTCCAATAGAATTTGTACAATATACTCAGTTTAAAAAAACAAATAAAAAAATTTAAAAGAGAAAAAAAGGATTAAATGACAAACACCTAGTCAGTTGTTGGTAATCAGGAGGTGGTCAGGAATATTTTGATTAGTGATAATTGCCGAGTTTGGAAATTAACTATATATTGCTAATTTTGTCACCACCACCCCCACACCCAAGATTAGTAAGAAAACATGAAATGAAAGGGGCAAATGTCGTATAAAAAAGACTCAAAAGAGACGAGGAATTATTTTTCACCACCTATTTAACAAATGTTGATTAAAACGCTTACTGACTGGATATTGCTAATGTTACAGTCGAATGTGTGCATGTTGATAACCCCGACATATGTGTAGGCATTTGAAGTGCATTCCTGGTTCATTCCAACCAGCTAGATATTAATGTGTATGTCAATATTTAATATCAACATGATTATGTCACATGATATTTATGGCAAACAGTAATCATAATGCTAACAGCTGGTTGTATATTGACATTTTATTTTTATATGTTATTTTTATTCTCAGTGACATCTTTAAGTGTGTTTATTTATCATATATAATATCATAAGTAGCAGACATAAAATAAACCTCTAACATCTAATATTTTTTAAATAATAAAATGATAAATGACATTAATTAAACTTAAAGAAAATTAACCATGGTATGGAAATTCTTTGCATTACCTGAACTTTGGGTTGGAGTAAAGAATCTTTACAGTATCAGTAGTAAACAAATGGCAGCAGTGTGAAATGAAATAAAATGTTTTTCTTATGGTTTACCTCAATAAAATCATACCACTAGGAGAAATGGACCACAAAATATTGGTGGCTAAATATTTAATTTATTTATAATTTATGAGATCCTCAAACTGTTATGTTTTTAATTAAAAAAAGGAAAAAGCTACTGCCCATTAGACTACTAGATTGGCATTTGTCACTAACCGCCCATTGAGCTATTTCTCGTTCCAGACAGTGCACCATGACTGGTATATCAAAGACCATGGTATGTGTTATCCTGTCTGTGAAATGGTGCATATAAAAGATCACTTGCTACTAATGGAAGAATGTACTGGATTTCCTCTCTAATTAAGACTTTTATGTCAAAATTACAAAATGTTTGAAGTCCAATAGCTGATTAATGTGCCCTAGTGGTGTTGTTAAACAAAACAAATTATATTTTTTGTCACTAACCTGACATAAAAAACATCATTACTCATAGGCATCAAGCTAAATGTAGCATACATATATTTGTCAAACTGTATATTATAAATAATAACATTAATAATAATAATAACATTATTAAAATAATACACACTTTTCTTACTGACCAATCGATGGTCGCTTTACAGCAAACAAGAACTTTTTGGATAATAACCTACTGCACAATTGTTATGCAAATACATATACATGCAAACTAAATTTAAAAAACAAGGACTAAATATCTATTAATTTTCTAGTAGCTTTACATACAGGTTATTGTACTCCTGAACCGTACAAACTAGTTTTATATAATTACCCGAAAATTCAAATACTGTGAAATCTCACTAAACAGGACATCCATGGAACCAAATAAAATTAATAGTTTAAAGGGGTACCTGGTTTAGAGAGGTTTAGATCGGTACTGCTATTATAAAGCAACTGCAAAAGAAACATCCAATTTTGACCTAGTCCTGGTTGTCAGAGGGACTGTTTCACTGAACATGTATTCTGACCCATACAATAAACATATATATGGTACTTTTCATGCATTAATCGCAAACAATATTAAAATTATTATATTTGTAGGAAAGTGTGTGGAAACTAATGTTTGTGTGCAGGGCAATTAACAAAGACGGTATCATAAGGTAAAAGTTACAACTTTAAAATAAAAAATAATACAAACATTAATGGAAAATAACAACAAAACAAAATACATTTTGTTAATAATAGTTTTCGGATAAATTTGCTAGAAAACCTGTGCAGTTTTAGTTAATTACACAACACTTGTTAAACATAATTTTACATACATTTATCAGAAATGCATATATAGTGTTCTAAAACAAAACAGGACCAAGCAAACATTAACAAACCAACAACCAACCCTACAAAACACTACCCAATATTGGATTAAAACAGAATCCACAACCTCGTGTTCCATGCAGTACACTGTTCACTTGTACGTAACAAAAGAAAATCCACAATTACGAATGCCCAATACACCTTGCATTCCAGCAGTTAAAACAAAGACAAAACACGGTGGGTGCAACAACATTCAACCAACTGCTGCTTGTGCTCTGATTGAGAGAATACCTTTACAGCATTTTTGTTTCTCGACCGCGTTTTAGGTATTTGAGATGCAGGGACTTTCCTACTTTCACTGACATCATCATCACTTAAGGTGTTAACATCAACCAGGCTATCCCTCAAGCTTCGGTCATCATCATCATCATCATCATCAATATCTTCCGTGGTGGGACAATCCTAGCAGCATTTTAACAGTGTGCAATTAAGCGAAACTCACAATAAACAGCAATAATGGTGAAGATTAGGGATGGGACAGTTGGGTTTTCAGTGTTTGGTCCACAGTTCGATTTATTCACAGTTTGGTTTATTCAAAATAACTTTTACAAGTAGTACAAATACGCCAATTATCATACATACATTTTTACTATTTTATTACATACCAATTCAATCTTACTGTAGTGATAAAGGCCTTTTGAAACCGTGTAATAAATTTATCATGTATTGCACATATGTGCAACTGACCTTGTATCATATTTGAAACATTACACAAGGCTGCCGCAGAGTATGATTCTTAATGTTAAATGAATCCATGAAAGGACTTTTAATCATATAATTAACAAAGTGTTGTTATAATGTTAAATTAAAAACCGGTTTTGTCAAACATAGAAGAAGGTATGTAATAAATAGAGAACTTCACATACGTTACTTTCGCTTCCTATTTATTGCACTCGTTTATTTTGTGAAACAACATATATATTCTTGCACAAAACAAACTTGTGCAATAAATAAGAAACGAAAAACAATGTATGTGAAGCTCGGTATATTTATTAGCAAGATATTTAATTTTGTATGGTCATTTAAAAAATAACTCTAAAATATAAAATTATATCTGGATTAGAAAACAAAAATTGTGTTTTTACCATGTGTTAGCGTGTCGAGTCTGGGATTCCGATATTTGGGCAATGTGTCCCCCAGGATTTGAGTTCAGAGAGTTGGTAAAGTAATTTGGAGGAAAGAATGCTAGGAATAGTCTCTCTGGTAGTTTTTTTTAAAAATTCGGATGTCTTTAGATGCATTCTGGCATACCGGTACATAATATATGCATGTTATCATGTCATATACACAATACAGAAATCTAAAAGAAAGATTATGTCAAGACATATTTCTGTAAAGTATAATGTTTATTAATGTTTATTATTACTTTGATGATGTCAAATCTTTGATGAGAAGTATAGATATATATTAGTAAAGCATGAATTAGTTGATAATAAGCACAAATACATATTTCTATATAGGCCTACTGTTGATTATTAACACAAGTTACATAAAAAGCTATCAATGATTAAAAAAAATACTATGTCTGGCCCTATAAGTACGGTAAGTACATGCACATAATATATAACAGTGAATTATTTAACTAGTTTATTTTTTGCTTGTAGTGATTCACTGAAAGTAAATAAATAAGTCTGCAAAAAGTTATTTAAAAAAGAAAGAAAAAAAGTTTAAAGTAGTTTACGTACATTGTAGTTCTGGAAATGCAGATGATCTAATATTGATAAAAACTATGGAAATTAACGTTGTTGTATCATTTTAAATATGATGGAAATTGAGTGTCATTTTATAATTCTTGAAGTTGTCCGTTCTAAAGGAATCGAATGCTGTAATTGGCCGAAATACTTTACAAGTCATTGGGATTTTCCAGCAATGTGCGAAAACATTTATATATGTTCCATTTGAAAGAAAAAAAAACCCAACTGACCCATGCTTCGCAAATTGGGAAATGGGGCACCGAACCATGGACAACATCGAATGATTGTCCCATCCCTAGTGAAGATGGAAATGTGCTACGAATCTGATTTTTGACTCTGCACATACTTAAAGCACAGACAGCTAAATGATGGAAGAACATTTTGAAGTCATGGTGAATATGTTTGAGACAACATACATAAATATATAACCATTTCTAAATAAAAGCTAAAGTGATTTTTTAAAAGCTCAAACCTCTATACCATATACCTAAATAAAGGTAATTTTTCGACATTTCAGGCAAAATCCTATTAAGAGCTAAAAAAAATCACCTCTCGTATATCAAGAGACTTCGTGTTTACTCCTGATAAAAAAGACTGCTGACAATTTTATGAATTGTAATATACTGCAAAATGTGTTGCATTATTTAACTTCTTTCCTTTAGATAAAAGGCAATACAAATGTTTGTTTTTGTTTTTGTTTTTTGTTTAACGACGCACTCAACACATTGTAATTACGGTTATATCGGCGTCGGACATATGGTTATGTCGAGAAAACCCCCAGTGGTCAGCTGACGGGGATCGATCCTAGACCGACCGCGCATCAGGCGGGCACTGTACCACTGGGCTACGCTGCCCGCTACAATACAAATGTATACGCTAATCCTCAAATTAAAATTATGAAATATGTTTGCTGAACTAAACTTCAGTTTCTATTTGACAAACAACAATTTCAACTATGAATGCTACAGTTTTCTCTCTATTGTCTTAGTCTTTAGCCTCTTGAATACATGTATGCAGAACTTAATCTAAATACTTTACCGATCCATGCCACACTGTTAGTAGACATAGCAAAATGCACTTTCTTTGCAGTTGTTAAATAATGAAATGTTTCCTATGCAAGGTACACACAGGAGGACATCGTTAGTTCGGCAAGTGCAAATGGATTCAAATTTAAAAGATCAAGCATACATTAAACTTTACAAAAATAGTTTTCACTACATTAATTTTGGCATACAGATATCTCCCCACCCACTAACAAAACCCAATTAAATTAAAATTACTCCTTCAGTGTTGCATCTTACCAATAGTTCAAACAAGAGTTGTGACAAAAGAGTTACGATGTGTGATGACATGCTATGTTGTTTTTAGGTTGATGCATGTATGTCCAATGAAACACAAAGACTGAGAAATGGTTTATTTGTTGAGTGTGATTTGTACAAGCTCACCTTAACTGAATTTGTATCTTTTGAAGGATTTCTAGGACCACATATGTGTGGATTCAAAGCACATATGGCCTCAATTTCAATCTGAAAATAGAACAAACAAACAAATATAAATATTAAAATAAAGAAAATGCTAACAGGTACAATGCACACTATTTCTGATCAATAAAAAAAATACTAATTAATTACAAACAGCTACATGTACAAGTACATTCAAAGAACATTTCAAAATTTTAGGTAATCATTTTATTCTTTTCTAACTTTAGAACATGGGTAACTGATTGTTTGTAAAGCAATAATATTTGCTTTACCATTGAGTTACAAGTTGACTACGGAATAGCTGTGCAACAAATGTAAAAAAATTAATTAAAAATCAATCTAAAACATAACAGAATATATGTTTATTTAAAATATATACCAAGAAAAAAAAGAAAGAAACATTTTGAATGGCAGATGGAAAATTCGCCATTATCAGTTTAGTAATGTTTACAAGTATAAAATACAAAGATAATGGGCTAAATTTACAAAGCCTGTTTATGTCTTTCACGTTTTTAACTACATACTTTTACAATGCTTAAACAGCTGATTTTAAGAAAAACAGGCTTCGTAACTTCGTTAAAATATGTCAAGTGCATTGTTAAAACATTTCCTTCCTTGTTACATGTACATACTGATATCACCAATCTTTTTATTTAAAATGCCCTGCTACATAATTCCAGGTCATCAGTTTATTTCTCAGTTTTCAAACCATAAGCACAGCTTTTTCTTTCCATCAGTATACCAACAAGGTTTTCTCAATGCCCCGGTTTAGTTTTTGAACATGAATAACTGGCTTGCACAAATTTGAACTTGTGTAACCAATATGTGAATAGAAAGAAAGAAAGAAATGTTTTATTTAACAATGCACTCAACACATTTTCTTTACGGTTATATGGCGTCAGACATATGGTTAAGGACCACACAGATATTAAGAGGAAACCCACTGTCGCCATTTCATGGGCTACTCTTTCCGATTGACAGCAAGGGATCTTTTATTTGCACTTCCCACAGGCAGAATAGCACAAACCATGGCCTTTGTTGAACCAGTTATGGATCACCCGTCGGTGCAAGTGGTTTACACCTACCCAATGAGCCTTGCGAGTACTCACTCAGGGTTTGGAGTCGGGATCCGAACCCAGTACCTAACCAGCCTGTAGACCCGATGGCCTAATCACGACGCTGGTAATATGTGAATAGAATGATGGTTTGTGTGTATTATTGTGTCTTGTACACATCTCCCTGCAAGTCTGTAGCTGAGATAATTTTGAGAATACTACACACAAAAATATAATACGGTTTGTGTTAATTAGAGAAAAACATAATCAAAATCAATATCCAGCCCTAGAATTTCGCAGCGGCAATCGGTAATGCCATCGCAAACTTTTTTAGCATATTATTACAGCAGTTGATTATATATGAATAATTTTGACAGCATTATTCTTTTCTTTCAAATTGCCGTCGCAAAATTTATTTGCAACGGCACTTAACTGCCATAGCAAACTTGTCAGAATTTCAAGGGCTGAATATCAAAGGTCATACTGTAACTGAATGTAACAGGTCTATGTAAAATATGTCCACAAACCTCTTTGCCCTTTGTTTCTCCTTTTTCAAACCACTCAACTGTGACACTTCTCGACTCTAAATTGACACCCGTTATTACAGCAGAATGGATGCGCCCTACAACAAAAAACAAGGTCAAAATCATGAGCACAAAATTTTGTAAAGTGCAATAAAAACAAAACTCATGTTTTAAAGCTAAAACTAACAGTCCATCAAGAGACCTACAACTGCTGTAAATATACTATTTCATTGCATTCCAAAAATAATATTCAGTACTCAAGCAGGGGTGGGAATTGGTGAACTGTAAACAAAACAAAAAAGGAAATCTAGAGGGAGTCCTGGAAATTCTTGAAATCCTAGGTTAAAATCTGTGCCATGAAAATGCGAGGAAACAATGTTCCATGTAAAAAAAACAGTAGACCCGAGGAGAATTCCCACCCATGCTTAATACAACAATTTTATTTACCTCTGTTCAGTGGGAATAGTATAATCTGGGTTTTAGCTGTTGTTTGCCAAATTGTCAAATGTCATTTAAAGTTGAATTTGGCAAGCATAAGTCACCACTAGATCACACTGGTTTATTAATTATCAGCTACTGAATGTCAAACATTTGGTAATTTTGACATTATTCTTAGTCAGACAATCCACTACATCTTTCCTGCAGTAGCAAGGGATCTTTTATATATACCATCCCACAGACAGAATAACACATACCACAGCTCTACGAGAAATAGCCCAATGGGCACAGATCTTGGCTCTCGTGCAGGAAACACTGCTACTTAATAGCCTCTTACAATATAAATGCTCATTTCAAGAACAGAAATATTGATGTATACTTCAAAACTGAATGCTTATATGTCATGCTGAAATTGGTCTGCCTACAACAAGAATAATCCTTTTCTATAAAATTTGGTTCATTCAAAAATTACACAGATGAGTTAGAAGTACTGATATGAAATCCTGTGCACACCTGATATTACCTAGTTTAATAAATTTTGCATTCATAATATTTGTATCCTGGAGTAATCAATAGTTGTGCACATAAAGACAAACAATGAAGTAAACATGTGTAGCCGAAAAGCAATAAAATAAATATTATTCACACAACTAGTTGGCCCAGTGCTGTACAAGTTAACACACTATTTAGTATTAATATCTACTGCCCAATTCATTTGTCAAAACAAATCTTTAAACAGAACCTACTTTAGGCATACTATGTACAATGTAATGAAGTTACACACCATCTGGCAATTTCCATCTTTAGATCCTTGTATTTAATTGGTATTACAAAACTATTTTCTATTAATGAAAATAGAAATGATGTAAAATTATCAAAATGTTTGTCATTTTGGCAATATTCTATTAAATAATAGACCAGGAAGTGTGATGTCAGCAAACCAGGACTGTCCTGGACCCATATTCACAAAACATTGTAAGCCTAGTTTTACATAAATCAACAATTAAAGAGCTATTTACAAAACAACGTAAATGTAAGTTATGTGTAAAGTTGGATGTATATATAAGAATGCCTCTGGTTACAACTAACGCTGCAAGTAAGTCGTGTACATATAAAATATTAAGTATGATTGCCATTATTCACTATTATTTGCAGAAAAGACACAGACAGACAGACACAACAATTTAACGTGTCCATATACCACTAGGGTTTCGAACATGTCCATCCAGAGTCCGACCTCCGTTAAGATCGGTGGCTTGACTCAGGATGGGGAGAGGTTAGAATTGAAAATGGACAGAATTTTGAAAATAGCTATTGGTAAAAAAGTTAACAGAATTAAAACAAAAAAATTAATTAAAAAGTTACAAGCCAAAAATAAAAAGAATGGACTGCTCAGCCGAATATTTATATAATTTGGAGCATTTTAGAAGGACAGTCCAAAAATATATA
>JAECMU010187892.1:0-16975 GCA_016106625.1 Dracogyra subfuscus
GTGTGTGTGTGTCCAGTACAGCGTGCTTGAACCTTAATTGGATATAAGCACAAAAAATAACTTAAAGAAAGAAATACATCACGGTGAAAGATGGTCCGAGTACGCTAGCTGTTTCAACAGCTGGACGGACATTTGGACGGCTATAATCCTATGTTTGGAGTTAAACACCTTTCTTAACGGGTAGCATAGCCCAGTGGTACAGTGCCCGCCTGATGCGCGGTCGGTCTAGGATCGATCCCCGTCAGCTAACCACTGGGTTTTTTTCTCGACATAACCATATGTCCGACGCCGATATAACCGTAATTTAATGTGTTGAGTGCGTCGTTAAAAAAAAAAAAAAAAAAAAAAAAAAAAAAAAAAAAAAAAAAAACAACACCTGTTGGTGAGAATATCATGGGTTATTTGTGATAACACAAACTTGTTTCACATGTACGTGGACTGGACTGACTGCTCCTAGGTGACATTGATTTTTTATGTTTATCATCGGCTATTGGACGTCAAACATATTATTGTGGTCATTCTGACACTGTTTTTGTATTTTTAGAGGAAACCCGCTGTCGCCACAGAGGCTACTCTTTTACGACAGGCAGCAAGGGATATATTTATTTGCGCTTCCCACAGACAGAATAGCACCAGTTATGGATCACTGGTCGGTGCAAGAGGTTTACACCTACCCACTGAGCCTTGCGGAGCACTCACTCAGAGTTTGGAGTCGGTATCTGGATTAAAAATGCCATGCTTCGACTGGGATCCGAACCCAGTAGCTACCAGCCTGTAGACCGATGGCCTAACCACGGCGCCACCGAGGCCGGTTCTTATGTTTACAATATCCCAGCACAATTATAAGTTATATACTAGTAACAATATTTAACAGGTGACAATGTTAATAGATAGGAGGTCTAGCAACTGGAGAAGAAGTCTTTGTTCATACTTCTCCGCATTACTGTCCTTTGATTAGAGCAATATGTGCTGGGCAGAGAAGTAGAAAGAATAGTTTCTCAGTGTCTGTTAAAGGGACATACACTACTTTCAACCCGTACAAATTAACACTAAGTTTAGTTAATCTACAAACCTAAAATTCATTTTGATAAAGTGGATTAAGGGAAATCCATTTGCCAGCTTTAAGAGGTGACATTTAAAGGGACATACCCTAGTTTCAGTTAATAAAAATTAACATTAAGTTTAGTTTAATTTACAAACTTGTAACGCATTTTTATAAAGTTACAATTGAGTAAAACATGAGCCTGTGACTTTGAAATGGTGAAATACCCTTTAAAAACGGACTAAAACTCGACTCCATAGCTGTTACTTCTCAGACGCACGTGCGTTTTAAAAATCTGATAAATACATTTTGTGATATTAAAAACACCAGGATGATCGAAAAACACTTCGAATGTACCAAAGTTAAATAATATAAACCATAAAATCTTAGTAGAGTATGATTTCAGTTATCAAAAACGACAATAATAGTAAAAACAATATACCTTACAGTGATTAAAAACTAGGGTATGTCCCTTTAATTGAATAAATGTTGGGTTTAGTTGGTGTAGTGGGATTTTTTTTTCATATAGTATGTTTCTGCGTTTTATAAGACCTCGACATTTTATTAAAAAGTGTAATCCATCTTCAACACCAGCGTGGCAGATTTTTACATATCCTTTTGTGTAGCTCAACATTTCTGTACCTAACAATTTCAATTTCAAGTAGGTGTCCACATATTCTTATTTTTGTTATGGCTTGCCGGAAGTCTGCATTTTTGATATTGTCAAGATGTGTACGTGTGTATGTTTATAATAAAGTATTTTTTTTATGTAGATATTTTGTGATTATAGTACTGTTGGTGAGTGTTTTGTAACTGTGTTGAAATATGATTTTTAAAGGGATATACCCTAGTTTCAGTTCATAAAAATTAACATTAAGTTTAGTTTAATTTACAAACCTGTAACACATTTTGATAAAGTTACAATTGAGTGAAACATGAGTCTTTGACTTTGAAATGGTGAAATACCCTCTAAAATAGAATAAAATTCGACTACATAACTGTTACTTCTCAGAGGCACGTGCCTTTTTTAAAATATGAGAAATGCATTTTGTGATATTAAAAAACATCAGGATGACCAAAAACACTTCGGATGTACGGAAATGGATACTTTAAACAATAAAATTTAAGTAAAGTATGATTTCAATTATCAAAAATAGTCAAAACTATGTCTTAGTGTTTAAAAACTAGGGTATGTCCCTTTAAAATGTATGACGTTTGTGGCCATGGGCTTTAATAGAGAAGTATCAATCCCATTTGTGTCACACATTATTTTGAAATAGTTGTGCCTATTTGGTTTGATGGCATCTATCCCTTCGCTGCATTGTACAGCATCGATATGAATTTCTCTGGATTCACGTAGATTTTCCAAATGTGCCCAGTACTTCATCATAGTTTTATTAATAGTCACGATTAACGGGTACCTACCAAGTTCGCTTTTGCAAGCGATATTTATTGACTTGGAGTGTGAATTTGTAACATTTATTATGAAGTATTTCGAAGGGTTCGTTTTCCATTGCAGAGTTCGAACTTAACGGTCGCCCGATCGCCCCTGGTGACTGAAAACGACGACTGGCGACTGAAAACCCACAGTAAGGTTGCCCGCCTGCCGACCGATTTTAAAAATATTTTTTAATTCGTGTTTTCTCTTATAATCTGTTGCAATATTGTTGTGTGTTTTTTTAGAAAATATTATTCAGGCAAGTGAGAATAGGACTAAAAAAAAAATAATAATAAAAAAAAAAGACACTGCCATTGTATCGAAGAATTTGGTGTAATCATGTTTCTTTATCATTCCAATGAAATCAGCTCTCCATATTTCACAAGTTATATAAAACAATTGGTCTTACAAGGGTATCAAATAATTTCTTGTAGATTACTGGAGGTAGTGAGCATTTAAAGCTTTGATGGATACGTTTGTTTTAGTACTAGTAAACTGTCCTCGGGAATTTATGGTGTATCCAAGATAGGCTATCCGACGCCAAATGACTCTAAATAAAATGTGTTGAGTGCGTCGTTAAATAAACCATTTCCTTTCCAGATAGGCTACATATATTCTTGTGTCCCCACAATAGAATTTGTTATCAAGTTTTGTTTATCACCCTTTAATACTTTTGTGATATAAATTATATTTGACTGGTGCTTTAAAATAACAAATAAACAATAAACAAATATTTTATTTTTTGTAAATTAAAAAAATTTAATAATAATAAATAAAACCCACACACAGCACAGACACCACTGCCATCTGCCATTGAAACTCATGTTAAAGGGACATACCCTAGTTTTTAAACACTAAGACATAGTTTTGACTATTAGAGGCGTTTTTTGATAACTGAAATCATACTTTATTTAAATTGTATTGTTTAAAATATCCATTTCCGTACATTCGAAGTGCTTGTGGTCATCCTGATGTTTTTTTAATATCACAAAATGCATTTCTCATATTTTTAAAAAGGCACGTGCCTCTGAGAAGTAACAGTTATGTAGTCAAATTTTATTCTATTTTAGATGGTATTTCACCATTTCAAAGTCAAAGACTCATGTTTCACTCAATTGTAACTTTATAAAAATGTGTTACAGGTTTGTAAATTAAACTAAACTTAATGTTAATTTTCATGAACTGAAACTAGGGTATGTCCCTTTAAATTGCCCCACTTCAAATGAACATTGCCAATAGAACGGGTTCTTGTTGGCACCAACAACATACACCATTACTAACATACATTATATAAGCATTTATTTTCACTCCAAAATTGAGAACATTTCCGTCTCCGTTTTTTTGCTATATGACCGCATCTGGCTGTAATACCGGTCTGAACAGGTGGTTCATTAACCGATTGAAGATTCACTCCGCCTGTCTCTTACGCTATATACCCGTGTCCCAAAAGATCAATGCACAATATTACAAAATAGCATGGGCAAAATATAATCAGAAGGCTTACCATTAAACATACATATTGTTATCAACTCTCACCCGGAAGTGATCTGTGTAGTGAGACCTTATTTTTATAAATCTCTTCCTTCTCAGCCCCCACCCCAGTGACGTGATTATTCAAATGACGTCACTCTAAGCCCTGCAACGATAATAAACTAATCCATGGCGATGTCATTTTTATAACGCTAAAAAACTTTAAATGTAAAAACATTGAAAATGTTTTACTAGACGATTACGAACGCATCTGCATGTTCTTAAACATATATTGTAACGTACAAATACGTACCATTGACCGAAAATGGATCTGAAGTGAAATTAAATTCAGATATCGCATACGCATTGCGTACGATGCTAAAAGGATGAGGCCACAATGTCTTGTCTTCAATCTTAAAAATATCTGACACGATGTTCGTGGAATATGCTACATGTAGGCATATTAATGCAATCAAGAACTTGTCTAAGGTCAATCTCACCTGATTCAAGTTGAGTGCTTGCATCATAATTAAAGATATAAGCAATAAGTTTATATTTTAAAACTTTTCTTTTCTTTGGAAACCACATCTGTCGGACAAGCAGACGAAATTTTGGAACAGTCAATATCGCGAAGAAAAGGGGTGAAGCTTGACGTCATGTGACATGCGCCAGCTTTACTATTATTTAAATAATTAATACCCCTAATAAAACGTTTTCTTTAGTGTACAATTCTATATTTCTTTGTCGTCGCTTATATTTTGTTGTTTAAATAATAATAATTAAAAAAACGTAAAACAAAATTTGCGTTCCTGGTTTTGGGTCAATTCAACATAACACTAGGGGGGACAGGGGTATATCATTAGAGGAAATGTTTGCCAATTTGCTAATTATTCTCGAAAATTGGATTTGACTGAAAATACAGCTAAATAAAAGACTGTGCTTTAAAAATGTAGGGAAAATGCGAGAAAAAACACACACAAACCCGACAAAAAGGTTTTATAACGGTTACCAAAGATACCCCTGCGCGTGCCGTAACCTCAACGTGGTGCAGGGGTGTAACATTCTCTTTGAGAATGGCCAATACAGCACAAATTGAAGTTTAGAGTAAAATTCAGTTTCCGTAAAATTCTGTGATATTTGTCTAATATTGTATTTTTGCAGTTCTTAACTCCCTTTTTGTTTCATCCTTAAATTTTTATATTGATGTTGATCATCACATTATTTATTTGCATTACCATAGTTTGACAACTAATGGCCGAAGTATTTTTTGTGTTGGGGTGTCGTTAAACATTCATTCAGTCATTCATTCATTCCAAATAGACGTTGTGCGTGAATTTAATTACCTAGGCATATTATTCTTTTAGGCTACAATAACAAATTTAGTCGTGCACAGAAGAGATTAGCAGAACAGGATCGAAAAGTTTTATTTGTAGTACTGAATCTGGGCCGTAGCTAGGATTTTTTGTTTGGTGGGGGGGGGGGGGGGGGGGGGGNNACTGTGTAGTTAATAGTTTAAAACTCCTTAAACGGTTAACAAGAAAATTTTCTTTAAGTTTCTATAATGCTTTCCAAAATCCCCCCTCCCTCCCCTGCTAGCAACGGTCCTGTGAATGTGTGAAATAAGAACTGTTTTAATATTGAAACAATTCTATCTGTTTGACACTTATGTTAAAGGGACATACCCTAGTTTCAGTTCATGAAAATTAACATTACGTTTAGTTTAATTTACAAACCTGTAACACATTTTGATTAAGTTACAATTGAGCGAAACATGAGTCTTTGACTTTGAAATGGTGAAATACCCTCTAAAATAAAATAAAACTCGACTACATAACTGTTACTTTTCAGAGGCACGTGCCTTTTTAAAAATATGAGAAATGCATTTTGTGATATTAAAAAACAGCAGAATGACCAAAAATACTTCGAATGTACAGAAATGGATACTTTAAACAATAAAATTTAAGTAAAGTATGATTTCAGTTACCAAAAAACGCCTCTAATAGTCAAAACTATGTCTTAGTGTTTAAAAACTAGGATATGTCCCTTTAATAATATTCTTATAGTTACATATCTGAAGTGTGGGGTTTTCACATGTTGATAACAATGCTTACTATTTAATTAGAGAAAGGATATATGATAGCCTAGTATGTTCAAGCAACAATGTTAGGCCTATTGTAGAATAATGACAGCTCCAAAGGGAAATTTATATAAACACTTGTTAAATAATTGCAAATTACAAGATTATCTTAGAAAACCATTGGACATTCGTCATTTAAAAGAAATACCAAAAATCTGAATATGTGCACATAAATTCAATACAGAATTTCGCAAATATATAAATATTTAAAGATCACATAGAAAATGTACACTGTGTGTAAAATAAATATAAAATTGAAGACTAACTAGTATCCATTGCTCACGATATAAGGATTTAAAGGGATATTCCTGAGTTTGTTGCATTGTAAGATGTTTCCAACTAATAAAATATTTCTACGATTAAACTTACATATTAAATGTTTTCTTGTTTAGAATATCAGTGTCTGCATATCCAATGTGTTTCTGGTCGTCTCAATATTTGTAAGAAGCCCAAACTGGATTTTGTCTACAAATAATTTCGTACGTACGAAAAACTTTATTTTACGAAATAAGATGAAATTTAACCTAGTACAAATATTAGAACGATCAGAAACATGTTTAATATACAGCCACTGATATTTTATGCAGACAAATATGTTTAATATGTAATTACTATCGTTAAAAAGTCTTTGTTAGTCGATAACATCTTAAAAATTGCAGCAAAGTCGGGAATGTCCCTTTAAGAATGACATTTCTTAAACACTTACAATATTACAATAAACTCTCAAGCGTTTCCAAACTTACCCAGCTATTATCGTCTGACAATACTAAATCTCGAAAAATATTTATTAAGAGCAAATGAGATCAATCTGATTAAAATTAGCTCTACTGGTCTACCAGTAGATCTAACAGCATTGCGTGGACTCCCATGTTCAGGTGACATTTCATCTATAAATGACACTTTAAGTATCAACCTTTTATAGCGTTATTCGGGAGCATACAAATTCCAAAATATCGGGCGAGACTATTTTGCAATAGCCGAACTTGTTGATCTATTTCAATATTTAAAAAAAACACAAAAAAACAATAACAACAACAACAACAACAACAACAACAAAAAACAGAGGGAAAAGTGCAATAATAAACTCTGGATTGTATACTAGTATAGACAGATTTTATATGGCTTTACCATCACGTTTGGTTGTTTTTTCGTGTTTTCGTGTGTGCTTTTTCTGGGATGTGTGTCTTTAAACGAATTTTATATTAAATTTTATATTGAAATTAGTTTCCGGCATGCTTCGTAATTCACCCGAATCATTTCGTATACTCTCGGCATAATTCTGAATGTTTTCAAATTATTTTCAAATCACTGGCATAATTTTGCAAGTAAGGTTTTGATTGGTCGAATGAAAGGTCAACTGAACAGGAGTTCCAACGGGGTGCTCTGAGATCCATAGGTAATAGTAATTAGATTGAAATGAGATCAGCTGCTGGAGCAAATGTAGTAGTATTCATAGGAAATTGCTCCTACTGAAGGAAGCTAGACGGAATTTCTCTCTTAGCTCAGTTGGTAGGGTACTGGACTCGCATACTGATTGTCCATGGTTCGAATTTCCTCATTGGAGGTTAATTTTTCTGATACACAATTGGTTAATATTAAAATTGCTTCCATTTATTCGAAATAGTACTATATCAAATCAATGTACTCTAGTGGTGTCGTTAAACAAAACAATTTTTTTTTCAAACGACGTGTAGAGGAGCGCCGAACTTAGTGGTGTAAAACACCACTGATACAGGGAAAACGAAAACAAAATGGTGAATGTTATGAAAGGAATCTTGGTAGAATGTGACCCAGCGATGAAACAGTTTCTGCTTCATTTAGATGAAACAAATGCTCTTGGAAAGAAGTTTGTCATTCAAGATTTAGACGACACCCACATATTTATTTCTGCTGACATTATGGAGACATTACAGGACCAAATAGACGATTTAATGGACCGTTTGTCTTTTCCTTTGACCGAGAAGTAAACCCGCCTTGATAACCGTGAAAAAGCGAGCGAAATATCCAGTTATCTGCTCTTGTTACGATGTTAGTAATTACATTACAGCTCTTATTGAACTATATTTTTTTAATTCATCTTATATAAAAATATTAACATTTAACTGCAAATAACATCGCCAAAGCTGGCAAAGGCAAAAGTAGTTCATAAAAATAAACTCCAATGTAAATGTACATTCACCATGTGACCATTGCTTTGCACTTGTAAACAAAGTTAATCTTTATGAACTAAGGCAAAAGGTAACAGATGTTTATCCCCCAAGGCAGTTTGCCCCCACGTGCATAGCCAGTCCTGGAGTTTGCCCCCACAAAGGTACCAGCTCGCCCCCATATAGTAGCCCCGAGTATGCTAGACTGACATTTCATTTGGACAAAATACGCTCTCATTACTAATGATTACAGTCGGAGACCAAGCAGCAAGCTATGTATGTTTTTTTGGCAATTCCTAACAACCAAAACGTCAGCAAAGATTTCTGCTCTAATACCACAGCAATTGTATGTTTGACTTCAAATACCTTTTCATCGTTCATTTTCGAGCTCACTGATTAAATAAAATCCACATATTAATCACTAATACACACAGTACAGAAAGAAACCTGACAGCACCTACATTCAGCTAAGCTTCGGCAAACTGCGGACAGCAGAGTTCTAAGTTCACTGACCTATAGCGTGACGTTGCGTGACATGATCGCCTACTCAACCATTCTGTCTTCCAGGGGTCGTCTCAAAACGACAAGTGCTTGACTGTAACGACACCACTAGAGCACATTGATTCATTAATCATCGGCTATTGGATGTCAAATTTTTGGTAATTTTATCATAGTGTTAGAGAGGAAATGACGCAGTCAACATCTATCTAAAAATTCTGGGAAAACAGTCATTAATAGCAATCTTTTCCATTGTTTCATGCAAAATATTTAGTGTACATCTTCTGTTCTTACTGGAGACGCATGACCGGGTTTGCTGGATTGGTGGCACACTCAAGATTTACAAACAGGGAGTTGGGTGTTTTTCATAGCTTGTTTTAGCATGGTGCCAGCGGTTGCAAAACAAAAGTACTGTAGTACTTACTACAAGTAGGCATTGGAACTGACAGTAGTAGTTAGGGGTTTATCAAGAGCTACAGACACTATGGGGGCACGCAGGGAAGGGGAGGGGCTCTATGGGCCAGTCTCTTACCACAGCAGTGTGCAATGTAGTCCAATTGTAATGCATATAGTTGGTGAAATTGTTGGCCCAAGAATAGAACAAGTATGACTGAGTGGTTTTCCGTTTAAAAAAAACAACTATTTTCTGTTTCAAATTTTTGTAAATTCCGTTTCAGACCAGAATTTGTAATTAACAATTGAACTAACACGAGTTGTAACAAATTAAAGGGTCAGAAAATTGAATGGCGTTGACATGCGTCGCTATTTGTCATGAAATCAAAATTAGCTTACATATTAGTAGCGATAAATCACATGAGGAGCAAAGGCTACATGCAATTACAATAACTACATAAAGCATGATTGTCCAACAGTTAAGTACTTCAACAGGGCTTAGGGTTCACAAAATGTAAACATTTATTTTATCATCGCTTTGATACTAACGTCGTCTGCAAATTGAAATATGCAAGTGACACAGCGGAAATAAATTAACATTGTAACGGTTCAGCCAAACGTTTGCAAACATATACTCTTCAAAAAAAGTAACACAAAACCAGATTTTCATTGTATGTTTCTAAATCGTTTAATACTTGAAAGAAACATGGAAGGAACTTGCAATTTGACACAGATAAACATTGACAGAGGCTGTTGTAACAGCCATCCAAGTCCTCAAGGTCCAGTTTGACGTCACGTACAGTCAGCAACGAGTGTGACCCCCATGAGAGTCAAGTACTGCCTGGCACCTCCTGCCCACTCGGTCTCCAAAGCGGCAGCCAGCTGTTGTAGTGTCTGAGGTTGGGGTTGTCGTCGTCGCAAACGTCTATCCAGTTTATCCCATAAATGCTTGACTGGGTTTAAGTCTGGGGATTTGGAGGGCCATGGAAGAACATTGATGTTGTTGTTTGCTAGGAAGGCTGTGATGATGCGCGCTGTATGAGGACGGGCATTGTCCTGCAGGAAAACAGTGTTGCCGTCCACATAGCGCTGTGCTGTCAAGTTCCCCCTGATGTGCACCAAGTCTGTCCTGGCATTGTAAGAGATGGCTGTCTGCATCATCACACTTCCTCCACCAAATCTATCCACTTCCTGTATGCATTTGTGTGCAAAACGTTCACCTCTTCGGCGGTAGATACGTGCCCTTCCATCATGTCTGCGGAGCATGAATCGCGATTCCTCGCTGAACCACACGTGTCTTTGAGGCTATACCCTGTGTGCTTGACAACATTGTAGTCGAAGCTGTCGATGCTGCTAGGTTAAAAATCACGCGTCTAAAAGGACGTCTGGGTCGCAATCCTGCCTCTCGTAGACGGTTCCGGACAGTCTGGTCAGAGATCCTATTCTGTCCCGGTATTGCAGATTGAGTGGAGGTAGCCGTGGTCGTCCTTTGGCGTAGGTGGCGCAACCGGATGTAGTGATCATGGGCAGGAGTGGTGACACGTGGTCTACCGGATCTGCGAAGGTCACGTGTTGATCCATGCGCCTGGTAGCAGGTCCATAATCTTGAAATGGTGCTAGGGTACACATTGAAAAGCCTCGCAACCTCTGATTGGGATTCGCCTGCTTCCAATTGTCCGACGGCGTTGTTCCTCTGTGCTTCATTCAGTCTTGGCATTGTGAAAGCTACGCTGGCAGTTTTAAACTGAGTACAGCTAAGTCCTGAACCCTGCACTTTTATAGGACTTCTTGTGCCTCTTCCACGTGCACACCATGCCGACCGTTCAAATCGCTGAATTCACCACATGTGCGTTTTTGCGATTGTTAACTTTTTGACACCTGTCTTCATGGTCATAAAATTCCGAACAACTTTGCTGATGAAAATGCATTTGGTATGCTCCATTATACAACATACTTAGCGTTCAAAACACAATGTTTCCACACATCCATATTTATTAGGAAAATTTCATTTTTGCGTTACTTTTTTTGAAGAGTATATTTTGACTGGTGGTTCCCGAAATGGTCATTCGGTTTAATGTGTAGCATAAACATCTGTCTTCCAAGACCAGCGTTAGCAACAAACTGCTAGCTAAACTTACTCATGGGAAAAAAAAACCCACCTGTCCTATCTGCGTAGGCGTAACAGACTAAGCTTAAACCAGCCCCAAGTTCAACCTACAAAAGTTTCGCTATCATTAGCGAAGTATTTGATTGGTTCCCAGACCATTTAGTTTACTGCGAAGCGCATAATCTAGTCTAGCGTACAGTGTACAGTGCATGGGTCAATAACAGTTTTGCAACGTGTGGCAATAGTAAAGTAGTATTAATTATTTTAACTTAGCAGAAAATCGTAATTCCATTTTCAAATGTAAATTCCGTTTCACAATGGGAATTCCGTCCATTTTCCACGATCGCAGAAACTCACTGGGTCTAGTGTGCTCATAAATCAAAACAAAATATATTTAAAAAAAACAAAGGCAATAAGCAGTAATGGACACTGTATTTCGTGAGAAACTCAAAGTCTTCTTGAAGAAATTAATCCATAGAAGTCAAGCTATACATTTAGGCAAGAACCAAGAAAATATGAATTGGAGTCTGAGCAAGTGTTGCGAAAATAGACGTCGGAAATGAGGGTAGTACTAGTAAACGTCAAATGCGATGCCTTGTTTTGCAACCACTGGGTGCGTCACCATGCCTCAATAGTCTAGTACCATCTTGCCTTAATCAACACCAGGCTGCCGTGAGATTAAAAAAGCCTTTTTCAGTAATTAATTCTAAAATTGCCTTTATAAAACACCAAAAAATATATTATTAATTAATAAAAATTGAAATATGCCTTTTATATCTTTTGCCATTCATTTATTAAAGCAAATGCATAGATTACTTTAGTGTTTATTTTAATTACTTTTTGTGTATTTTTAATGAAAAACCAGTGCCCCGAAAATGGTGATAATGCCCCTAAAGGGAAATCACTAGCTCAGTACTTCTTACAATACAATTTCTTTAACCATAATCAGACATTGGTCAATGTCTAGTGGTATGGCAGTCGGCGAACCATGGCAGAATAGACTTGGCAAACAATAATCAGTGAACCATGGCAAAGGATCTGCCTGTTGAGTTCAAATCCAAGCCTAGTTTGTGTAAAAATAACATGAAAGGATACAGGAAAATCTTTTGAAAACTAAAAATAAAATTAAATAGTTTTTATCCAGGATATATATTTAATTATTTAATAATAATTGGTATCGTAACTTAGTGGTTATATTTTGTGTTATTGTTTAGTTATTTAAAAAGCATTTTTAGAAGTTCTTTGATAACTGATGTATTTTTCATGCAATGCTGTCGTTAAACATCTGCCATCAGTCTACATGCTGGTAAGTACTGGGTTCAAATCCCAGTCGAGACATGGGAGTTTTAATCCAGATACCGACTCCAAACCCAGAGTGAGTGCTCCGCAAGGCTCAGTGGGTAGGTGTAAACCACTTGCACCGACCAGTGATCCATAACTGGTTCAACAATTTTTTATTTTTTTGTTGGTTTGTTTAACGACGCACTCAACACATTTTAATTACGGTTATATCAGCGTCGGACATATGGTTATGTCGAGAAAAAAACCCAGTGGTCAGCTGACGGGGATCGATCCTAGACCGACCGCGCATCAGGCGGGCACTGTACCACTGGGCTGGTTCAACAAAGGCCATGGTTTGTGCTATCCTGTCTGTGGGAAGCACAAATAAAAGATCCCTTGCTGCCAATTGGAAAGAGTAGCCTAAGGAAGTGGTGACAGCGAGATTCCTCTCAAAATCTGTGTGGTCCTTAACCATATGTATGATGCCATATAACCATAAATAAAATGTGTTGAGTGCGTCATTAAATAAAACATTTCTTTTTTTCTTTTCTTTCGTTAAACATCTATTCTATTCCATTCTTTTTTTTAGAAATTATTTGAAGACACCATGGATGAAACTGCACTTGACATGGATACGTTATCATTTCTCCAGTGGTCGCATACCAAGCGCAGATTTTCACCAAAAGATGAATTTTTCACTGATGGAGATTTTGCTTGTGGCTTTATTGTGAAACACATACTGTTAGAAACACCCGAGGAAACTGGTATTGATTCTAGGTGAAGTTTGTTTACACTTTGTTTTGTTTAACTAAAGCAAATTGATTTATTAATGTCAAAAGTTGATAATTCCAGGGCTTCTAGATTGTGGTAGCCTCACTCCCATGGCTAGTGATATTCAATGTTGGGCTAGTAAATAACTACTATAACTAACCCGATGGCTAGTGGGGAAAATACATGTCAAATGCTGCATTTACATATTTTGTAAATATGAATATCCTGCCCCCTCTTTCCACACTAATCTAAGGACTTTTAAGCACAATCTTCCTCTTTTGGTGACATATTTGATTATTACTATTAGTAAAATTGAATTTGTTTAAAGTAGGGCTAGTGAATTTGTAATCATGGCTAGTGCATTTTTAAAATCACTGATCCCATGGCTAGTGGATTTTTATAAAATTCTAGAAGAATTAATTATTATAAAAGATCCCTTACTAATTAAAAAAATGTAGTGGGTTTCCTCGGTGTCAGAATTACTTGATGTTTAACATTCAGTAGCTGATGGTTAATAAATATTGTCTTAGAAATGTCAAATGTAAAAGTCACAGGTTATAATATACATGTACACATGTATGTTCATTAGAAGTAGAATGATTCACATTCAAGTGAATAAAATTCAGCTGACACACGATTTAATATCACAATTGATCTAAACATTATTATACACCCATCTATTTAGGTCGTATTATGGTATGGCATTGTTCATCCATCCGTATGTGAATCTGTTAACTTTTTCTTGTCTGGACTATATCTTGCATTCATATGCATACAGGACCATCAAACCTCACACGTAGGATCAACTTGGGATGGTGGTTTGTCGCGTACTATTACTAGGTCACTGCGACCTACTTTTCATGGTCTACGGCACATAACAGTAAATCCTTGTTCGGACTATCTTGCATACAGGACCATCAAACCTCACATGTAGAAACATCTTGGGATGGCAGTGCGTTGCATTCTATTATTAGGTCATTGTGACCTACTTTTTACAGTGCTGCACATAACGGTAAATCTTTGTTCAGGTCATATCTTGCATACAGGACCATCAAACCTCACATGTAGGAATAACGTGGGATGGTGGTGTGTCACATACTAATACTAGGTCACTGCGACCTACTTTTCATTGTCTTTCACATAAATCCTTGTTCAGATCATTTCTTGCATATAGGACCACATAAATCCTTGTTCAGATCATATCTTTCATACAGGACCATCAAGCCTCACATGTAGGAATAACGTGGGATGGTGGTGTGTCACGTACTAATACTAGGTCACTGCGATCTACTTTTCAATCTGCTGCACATCACGGTAAATCCTTGTTCAGATCATGTCTTGCATACAGGATCATCAAACCTCACATGTAGGAATAACTTGGGATGGTGGTTGGTCCAAAACAAACTATTCATCCATCCCATTACAAACACTTCACATAATTAGATGGAAATCATACCCATAACACATTCATTATATAGATATTGTTTTCCATCAAACTCCTGATCCATGGACGTATCATGTACATAACCGATACTCTTGTTATTTATACAAAGCGAAGTGAATTAAAATCTGTTTTCAAATTGGGTTTTGTGTGTTGTGATATATTTTGATGTTTTCTCTTACAGAATTTCATCATTTCCTTGTTGCATTAGTGGTTGCAAAGAAGAATTTGACAGTATCGTCAGGTGTGAAAACAATTTAAATATCTATTTTCTCTAAAATATTTGTAATGATTTTTATGACCTACATACATATTGTTATGCATCTAGGGTATAATCTACCATACATTTTGGAGGCGGTAAAAGGCCCCATTCCCCTAACGTAAATTCCCAATCCAATATCAAACTTTTCCCAATTACAACCCAACAGTTTCCCAGTTAGGATTTCCAAAGTTGCTAAGTTAAAGAAAGAAACTGCTGTTTTTAATATATTGCTTTAATGGGTTGTGATGACTTTTTTCAACAATAGCCTATAACAAGCAGGCAAGCAATAAACTACTCGCCAGTTGTAAGTTTTAGGCAAGTATGAGACACACGCGAGTAGCTACTCGCCTCTCACAGAGATGCCTGGTATTACTGATTATTTTTTTTAATCCCCTTTTTTTGCATTTGAAACGTTATTTTTTCCCAATTGACCAAAAAGGGACCCTTAAAAATTTGTCTAGATTATACCCTGGCATCTGCAGACATTTTTCTAGGAAGAGGCAAGCCGTGTTGGCACAGGTCTATAAACTAAAGCTAACAACCAGCCTTGGTGGCATCATGGTTAAGCTATCAGCCTTATGTCCGGTACCGGCTCTCACCCAGTGCAAGTTTTAATGACTCATTGGGTAGGTGTAAGATCACTACACCCTCTTCTCTCTCACTAAGCCACTGTCCTGGACAGACAGCCCAGATAGCTGAGGTGTGTGCCCCAAAACAGAGTGCAGTTGGATATAAGCACGGAAATAAAGTTCAACTGAACTGAAAGCTAACCGATCCTTTTACTGTTGAATATATACATTAAACAAAAAATCATGTTCAAATCGGGGGTTGGGGCGAATAAGTGCCCCATTGCCCCGTTCATGCAGATATTGCATCTGTCATTAAAGCTAGCGCTTTTTTTATGCTGTTGCTCCAGCTAAGGCCCAAAACACACTGAGTATGGGTCTGGTGGGTATGGTACAAGTCAAAATGAAACGCACTGAATTGAATGTGACAAAACACGGTCACTGTGTCTGTGCTGGTGCGAACTACAGATCTGGCAACAGCCCATAAAAAATAGATAAAAGGCCTATTCAGTTGTAAATATATATTATCTTTAATTTATATATGTAACAGGGCTTCTAGATTGTGGTAGCCCCACTCCCATTGCTAGTGTTATTTAGTGTTGGGCTAGTAAATAACTAATATAACTAGCCCAACGGCTAGTGGAAAAAAAATCTTTTCAAATGCTGCATTTACATATTTTGTAAATATGAATAACTTCCCCTCTCTTTCCACTCCATCTAATGATTTTTAAGCTCTATCTCCCTCTTTAGGTGAAATATCTGATCATTACTATTAGTAAAATAATATTTATATTTATTTAAAGTAGGGCTAGTGAATTTTTAATCATGGCTAGTAGATTTTTAAAATCACTGATCCCATGGCTAGTGGATTGTTATAAAATTCTAGAAGCCCTGATGTAAGTGTGTGTGTATATATATATATATGTATGTGTGTATATATATGTTATATTATGTTTTATGTATATATATTAATCAGTGCTGAATTTGTTTAATTATTGTTGGTTTTTATTAATTAATCTAAAGATATGAACGCCTTAATATTTATTGATGCCATATAACAGTTACAGACCACCCAGATATGTTTTGAGCCCGAGGACCTATATTTAGCCTGTCTCCTTGTTTCAGTTATGAACATCACTACAACAGTCTGCACCTACATCACTGCTCCGTCTGCGGTCGAAGTTTCCCCACCAATCACCTGCTCAGTGTCCACCTGCTAGAGTGGCATGACCCCATGTTTGAAATTCAGGCTGAACACACCGATATGGTAAGAAAACGTTGGCGGGCAGCATAGCCCAGTGGTACAGTGCCCGCCTGCTGCGCGGTCGGTCTAGGATCGATCCCCGTCAGCTAACCACTGGGTTTTTCTCTCGACATAACCATATTATGTCCGACACCAATATAACCGTCATTATAATGTGT
>JAECMU010187939.1:0-12863 GCA_016106625.1 Dracogyra subfuscus
ACTTTTATACAAAATGAGAACCAAAATGAGAAACAATTCTTATAATTACAAACAGTACAAGAAGTTGTTATACATGTACATTTTAAGTTTATAAAATGTAGATTCTGACCCTTTAATAAAATATTATGAGTCTTTGGTATGACGTTATATTTTAAACATGACGTCAGAGAAAGTTGTTTACAGTGAAGAGGAGGTTAATCTAGTGACTACAAGAACGTTCGAAAAACGTCTAGCAAGTTACATTTGGTATAAAAACACTTTGTTCGTGTTCAAAGACAAGCGATTTTCTTATTAACGAACAACATAGCCACATGTTGCTTTACATCTGAGTTCTGTGCAGACGCCTCATCCTATATTCGCAATCACATCTGCCGAAGACCGAAGATGACGACAACAACTGATCACGGTCTTCCGTGATGACGTATTTTTATGAGGTTTATCGAAGGATAACGCTTGGTTTTTTAGTGACGTCAGCCAATCAGAATACAGTAAATCGTATACATCGATAAATTCCTAAAACAAATGAGACACAATTCTTATATATAGTTTATAATTTATATTATGCATTGTTTGTATTTCCCCTGCGCGTGCTGTAACCTCACCGTGGTGCAGGGGTGTAACATTCTCTTAGTGAATGGCCAATACAGCACAAATTACAGTTTGGAATAAAAGTCAGTATCCGTAATTTTTGTATTTGTATTTACACTGTGATCTTATCCGTGATATTTGTATTTGTCTTTACACTGTTATATTATCCGTGACATTTGTATTTGTATTTACACTTACACTGTTTTTATTTCTATCTTGAATTTTTCTATTGATGTTGATCATCACCTTATTTATTTCCATTACCATAGTTTGACACCTAATAGCCGATGTATTTGTCGTGCTGGGGTGTCGTTAAACATTTATTCATTCATTCATTGTTTGTATTTAGAATGGGTGTTGTTTTTTAAACAAGAAACAAACCAAAATCCATGTATATTGTATTGTTATGTACAAAATAAAATGAAATTATTATTATTATTATTACGATTTTAAAGCAGATATGCAACATTAATGTACTATATTTCGATTGCGTTGATAAACAAGACTTATTAGACAAATACATATAACAACAAATCGTAAATTATACAACCTTCAGACTTAAAACTGGAGGTAGGGATTACAGGATCGACACCATATAGTCATTATGTTGTATTAAACAAACACGAGCTAGCAAAAAATACATGTTTAACAATGCCCCATCTCTTTTAAATCAACGATTATTACGGATTACGAATAGCAACAAAATGACAGGGTATGCAAAATAATTTATACTCTGTAAATAATAAGTCTTAGGAAGAACAGATATGCCTGTTGATAACAGTTGTAAATCTACACAACTTTCTAAGGGTGCCAATATTATGATTTTTATTTATTTATTTTTTTTCCAACTGAAAATCTGCTTAAGTTTATTTACATTTGGTCTTGTAATTAATATATTATGTGTGAACATATTTATATTCATATTCTGTACATTTTAAACAGATAAATAATATCATAGTGCAATAGATACATTATCGGGGGTGGGGTGGGAGATCGACTCGGTGTTTTTTTGTGTGAGAGTAAACTCATTGACTCCCATTGAATGGCTGGTGTCAATACGCTATATGTTATTGGGCGAATGCACAAAAGACGAAAAATTATGTAAGAAAGCCCTTTTTGTCACGGCCACCTGTGATAAAGCGTCGGTTACAATTAACGACCAGTGTGTGCTAATGCCCTCTGACAAAGCATCAAATAACATAATTAATTTGTTTCCCTAAGCATATAATATGAATCAGACGTTATGACTAATCTGGTATCTAGCTAAAAATGTAACTCTACGTCCCGCTATATTAATGAGCTTATGTCGTTCAACAACTAGTCTCCAAATAAAGTTGTATTGCAAAGAGATAATGTCCATTTTCCAATAGCCAACTGTCCCTCTATGTCGAGCGATATACCTTTTGCTTCAGCTTTTGGTTTCTACATATCACAACTTCTAAGATGTCTTAAGCTTAGGGCATGCTCATTTGTATTCCGAATTCATAGAACGGCCATACCAGTATGGCACAGAAGTTGTTCCATCAAGACAATAATGTCGAGGGACACTGGTGGTATTCAAGCCGTTTTATAGTAGACATTTGGAGGCCATATCTACTAAATACGATGCATTACTGATAAAAATGATGGCCGATTCTAGTTCATAGTTTGAATTGGTGCATGCTTTATCATCTCTGTGATAAAACTATTGCACAGTTGTGCTATTTTCACTGTTTAAACGACAGAGAGTGCCACCCTGAGGTAGGATATGATCGTCATTTGCAAATATCCGACATCATCACTGTTATGACAGTGATTTATGAGTGAATGTCTTGTGCTAGTTTTTATTTAGTAAAGGATCTCCTCGGGAGTACCTATAAAATATAGCTTGTTTTATTTAACGACGCCACTAGAGCACATTGATTTTTCAATAAAAATATTTAGGAAACCCGCTGTCGCCACATAGGCTACTCTTTTACAATAGGCAGCAATGAATCTTTTATTTGCGCTTCCCATGGCCTTTGTTGAACCAGCTATGGATCACTGGTCGGTGAAAATGGATTACGCCTACCCAGAGAGCCTTGCGGAGTATTCACTCAGGGTTTGGAGTTGGTATCTGGATTAAAAAGCCCATGCATCGACTGGGATCCGAACCGAGTAACTTCCAGCCTGGAGACAGATGGCTTAACCACTGCGTCACCGGGAATCTCGAAATTGTTAAAGAACTCATAATTGTTCTGAAGTAGGGAGGTACATTGTATTCTAAAAAAAAAAAGACTTCAGGCGATAACAGAAGAAAATAGTGAATCAATCGACTGTAATAGTTGAGTACGTGAAGCAGATATCAAACGTTAAAGTCCTGATCAAATTATAACTTACAATGTGTTTGTTTATTACATAATTATGAGTCATTATAACAGCTGAAATGGAGAATTTAAAATTGTTATAATATTAAGATGGCCTGTTCAAATATAGAGATAACTGGCATAACAAAGATTACAAAGATTCCTTTTATAGATGAAAAGTTGCGAAAACAACACTTAGAAAATTGAAACAGACTATATATGAAACTGATTGCTAATGATTGCAGCTGGGAGTTGTGATCACAATTGTCAGGTCTATAGTATAGTTTATTAGTTTTAAGCCTTCCGGCTCATAGGCATTACATTTTGTATACAGATCAATAATATATGACAAGTGGTGCATAAATGAAGGATGAACAGTTAAATATGTCAAGAACGTAAAATAATGCATTTTAAAATTATTTACCAATAACTCTTTTCTGTTTTGAACAGACAATAATTGCACAAGTTTAAACATAGATGGTTTGCGCCAGTAGTATTTCTTAATACATATAGAACGTAATTGCATGTACAATGACCATATCAAAATAAAGTGATACTCATCGTCTATATCATTCTGATTACACATCTGATATCATAATCTCTACCTTGTTAAAAAAAAAACTGGTGAGAAGAAACACATTGCATTTAGAGAGTTTCTAGCATAGTGTCTCTCTCTTGAATAAAGATATCAGTTAAACGTATATGTACACTTTTAAAAAAATATATCAGTACTATTGGTATGCTGATTATAGCAAACATCTCCAAAACCAAGTGATAAAAGTAATTTTTAACATGGCACAGCCAGTTAGAACTATTCTGACATTAAATCAATTCATCGTATAGCGATTTGAAAATACAGTTGTTTCTAAAATGAATGAATGAATGAATGAATGTTTAACGATACCCCAGCACGAATAATACATCGGCTATTGGGTGTCAAACTATGGTAGATGCATAACAGTAATTGATGACCATCATCAAGATAAAACTTCTAAAGTTAAATAAAACACAGTGTAAAGGACTGTGTAAAAATACAAATATCACAGATATATCAACTTAAAATTTGGAATAGAATTCAGTATCTCGTAAAAATTGTAAAATACGTTCTGGATGGAATCGAAATGATTCCATTACAGATCTTGAACCTAATATATCTTTTCGAGGTTTTTAAAAAAACGTACACTCAACCAAAATGTGGCGCACCGTTAGAGTACACTGACAATGCTCACACTGAGGTGGAGGATCTGTCTTCAAGATAAATGAATGGGTCAAATATGTATGACCACTGCGGGCACGACACAAGACTACTTCATCCTTTCTGCACTGTCTATAGGAGGACTGCCACTCTCCCAAGAATGGCTTGATGGCATGAAGCTTGTTCGCAACCGCACCGTCCCAATCATGTTGCCAAGTCGAAAAGATAAATTGATTAATATTATTTTTATAATCAGTATAAGGCACACCAACCCCGGCATGAGGCAAATCCAAAGCAGACTTGGCAGCAGAATCTGCCTTTTCATTACCCCTGATGCCAACATGGCTGGGCACCCAACAGAATACCACATCTTTTTTTGGCAATGGATAAAAAAAAAAAACACTTTCGTATCACTATCCCAATTAAGGGATGGTCAAGCTTCATATTACGTAAAGCTTGAAAACACGAAAGTGAGTCAGTAAAAATAATAAATTTGGATGCATTCGAATCTTTAAGTTCATCTAAGGCTTTAATAACCGCCCAAACTTCAGCACTAAATATTAATGCCGAGTCGGGCAGTCTCATGGACAGAATTGTGTCTGATGGGAAAACTGTAGCACAAGCTTGTTTCTAAAATCCCTGCGCGTACTGTAACCTCACCGTGATGCAGGGGTGTAACATTCTCTTTGAGAATGACCAATACAGCACAAATTGAAATGTTGACTAAAAGTCGGTATCTATCTGTGATATTTGTATTTTTGCACAGTTCTTTACACAGTTTTTATTTAAATCTTGAATTTTTATATTGATGTTGATCATCACAATATTTGTTTGCATTTCCATAGTTTGACACCCAATAGCCGATATATTTTTCAGAGTATCGTTAAACATTCATTCATTCACTGTTTATAAAAGATTCAACCAGTACGTCACAATTCTTATTTCGATCAATGTACAAAGGAAGTATTCCAAGTTCTATTAGTACTACTAGATTTGTTGTGCTTCATTCAACATTCAAAATTATTTTATAGAAATCCATATGAAAGTGTTCAACATCTTGAACGGGTTGAAAACCCAATACTTCACAACCATAATTTAAAATTCTAGAACCATAGGTATCAAAGACATGTAGCTTCGTGATAACCTATTATATAATCCTAAAATATACCACATACATTTTCCACCTTGAGATGCAATTTACCATTCAAATTTAATGTTAACCCGAGGTAGTTAAAAGTATCGATCACTTCAATAAAAGCGTTATTATATATCCATTTTTCTTTGGCACATAATGTTCCACCGTTTCTAAACACAACAGTTTTAGTTTTATCAGCATTGACATCAATATCCCTAGCATGCTGTATGTATAAAGAGTATCAATCATCTTTTGAAGATCATCTATTGTCTCTGTCAAAAGTACAGTGTCATCAGCATACATTAAGAAGAAATAAGGAAATATCTTGTAAATACATAGATTCACAAAATCCCTTAATTAACCCATTCTCGAAATCATTTATGTACATGGAAAATAAAAAGGGTGATAGTGCTTCTCCTTGCATCAGTCCAACACTGCAATTAAATAGGTCAGACAATTTAGACTAAAACTTGACGCATACTTCTAAACTTTCATACATTGAGTTTTCCAGTAATACCGGTTTGTGCTAGTTTGTACAATAAGCTGTATTTATTTACACTGTCAAATGCTTTACGGTAATCCACAGAACAACTTCTTTTTGTTTGCAAGAACTTTCATAATGATAGTATGAAGAGCAAACATAGCATCAGTTCTGCCATAACCAGGTATAAAATCAAATTGTGTATCTGTCACAATGTTATTTTCATCTGACCATTTCTACAGTCTATTATTTAAGACAGAAGGAAAAATGTTTGCAAAACAACTAATAAGAGTAATTCCCCAAAATCTATTTGTATTGTTAGCGTTGCCTTTTTATATAATGGAATTACAATGCCTTCTGAATGGCTGGATGGAAAATCCAACTATTATATATGACATTAAACAAACGAGATACGACAGGAACAAAAACATCTTTAAACGTAATAAAATATTCATTAAGTAAGTTGTCTTTTCCTGGATAATTGTTTTAAATATTTAAAAAAGTTCAATATTACTTTCTGAATTTCTTCCTCAGTAATTGGACAATCTAGCTTTGGATAAACACATCCCTCCTGCTCTTCTGGTCCCTCAGTGTACTCCCTTTGGCTTTGCTCTTCATAAAAACAATTACATTAATAATATGGATAATAATGTCGTACTGATTTTATGAAACTCGTGTCAAGATTTATGTATACAAAAATCCTGACACTCGTTTCGTAAAATCAGTATGACACACAAGGTCATTTTATAATTTCTACATATCACATCATATCACATCACATCACATCATACTATATCATATCATTCCTATGTGTAATATGTATCTGGGTTTGTTCTTATTATTTTAGTGAGGATTGGATCTCTCGACGCTGGTATCTTTCTAATTTTCACAAAGGATGCGAAAATGACGTCGGTTGAATGGTGGTTCTCGACAAGCATGGTGGTACTTGTTTTTGGGAATATTCTGTTGATGCGGGCGTCCCCGTCTTTCTGTATGCACCTAAACACCAGTAGACACAGTGGATTCAAGGTCTCTATTAATATCAGTCTATCTTTACATAATTAGCAAACAAGTGAGATTAGGAAATTGTATTAGGGGACCCACAGTGTTTATTAATTCCCACTGTCTGTAATTCGGAAATACGAAAGGAAAAGTAAGGTTATAATTATGGGTTTAAAACAAACATCGCCTTATTGTTTTCAAATTGTCTTATACTTTTCTGTGATATTCCATGATTTTGGTGTGTTTTTATGTCTTGAAATTTGTTGATTTTATGTTTGCTGTGTTTTTGTTGTGATTTTTGCGCTGTTTATTATTATTATTATTATTATTATTATTATTATTATTATATCATGATTATTTTAATATAAATAGTTGTTTTCATACATTTACCTATTATATATGTTTCACATCTAACAGTTAATGTTTTGTGTAGGGTTGTAGAAAAACATTAAAGTTACATTCTCTGGATACCATATTATAGCATCATGTACAAATATGAAATACAAGCTCAAATGCACTTTTTTTTTAAAACCCAGATATCGTCAAAAGTATACGTTCGATTCATTTGTCAATGCCGCCATAGCTCGGCAAAGTACAAACGACAGCTTGTTGTCAATTTCAGTTAACACGTGCGTTTGCCAATTTCAAATTGTAGGGTTTGTCTCAAAAAATTAAAAGACACATCTTGCACTATACGAAGAACGTTCGTTGAGGATACGGTACGGAGTCTTTCGTTAAAACCGGTTTGATCTTGACAACGTATTATCAACAGTCGTACTTTCCTATTTCAGACTTAATAATTTATGAAGTGTTAGTAGAACTTTCAAAGTTTAGTTTGTATACTAGTAACACATTAATAAGGTATATATATATTTTTTTAATAAAATATACTAAGTAGACAATGAATGTTTTCACTTCTTAAACGTGTTAAAATCGACAAATTCAAATAAATATTCTTTCGTTTAGAAAGGGTAAAGTTAGGGGATGGGGGTGTCGGTGGGGGGTTGTTTAACGACGTCAAGGTTAGAGCATATTGATTTAATAATTATCCGACGCCATATAACCATAAATACAATGTGTTGAGTGCGTCGTTAAATAAAACATATCCTATCCTTCCTTCCATCTGCTGTTGGATGTCTAACATTTGGTAATTTTGACATATAATCTTAGAGAGGAATCGGGTGCATGTGCAGGGGGATGGGTATTGGAGGTCAAAACCCTTATTTGCCCAAGCTTTAAAAAACAATGAAATGTATGTTCTGGGGGAGCATGACCCCATATAAACTTCGCTCAACACAGTGTATAACCCCAACCCCACTGAAATGCGCCTTGGGTTTTTGTTTAGCAAGGAAGGAATCGTTTATATGTACCATCCAACAGACAGGATATCACGTATCATGGTCTTTTATATACCAGCCGATTTGAATCGATCCTAGACTGACCGCGCATTAAAAAACAATCCCACCTTTTTTGGTCTAAGAAATGGATAAAAATAACATAGTCTTGAAAAATGTTACGTAAATCGAACACAGTACCCTCTTCCTCTACCCCAAGAGCGTTACGTAATTAGTAACTCCCCCTTACATGTAACGCGTATTCCAACAGCTAGCCAGTCAAAATTTCAAGGCAAATCCCCCACCCACCTTTGACCATATCATTATGGATATAAATATGTTTTGGAGATATGAGACGACCCCTCAATCAAGACAGTTAAATTCGTTCAAAAATTGCGAAATCTCACGTGATCTCTTGTTGGGGAATTTCACACTTGTGATAAACAAATGAAGCCGTCAAAAGTGTCCCACTTTCAAAATAATGGCTTTGCTTTTGACCTGGATAAGCCAGCGTAGTGAAACCAGTGATTAGTGTGGCGTCATATATGCACCAAATGTAATCGGATTTTCTGTTCTATATGCTTAAATAATAAAAATATTCCAGGAATGCCGCTTTAATGCAACTATAGATATGTTTTACTGACTGGGACACGTTCCACTAAGTGCTCTTAGCCTTAAGTGCACAACTAGCCTATGCATTTAAGGTGACCTTGGCGATAAGATCGCTACGTGTAACGGACACCTGAATATACACAAAAGTGGATGTCTAATAAACCCTAGTGACAATTACTTCTGCCAAACACCCGAATCTGGGAACAAAGGTTCAAAGTGTAGTTCGGTGCATCCCTTGCTATAGTCTCAGTCGCTCATTTCACTACTGGAACCAGGGCCGTAGCTAGCCCGGGGGGCAGGGGGGCAGGGGGGAAAGTTTTGCCCCCCAGTCAAAAAAAGTTAGCTACGGCCCTGGGAACAGGCAATTCATTATACCAAAGAGACTGTTCTTGTAATTTGACTTGAACTTAAGTTTGACTCTTTAACTTAACTTAAATTAAGGTCGACAACAGCAGGCACTCGGATTCACGGAAACGATCGGTTTCAGTAGCGTGTCGGTAGCGTGTCGAGTCTGTTGCCATTATATAGCGAATAACTAGTTAATGCCGTCGGATATCCACGTCATTAACTAGTTATTAGCTTTATCCTGCAGACCATAAACATTAAGGGTAAAAGCTATTATTTCTGTTATTTCAACCACATTGTACACTGACCTAGAAGTCAAATGAGCGATTTCGTAACGTAGCTATCCGTGTGACTTGACATAAGGGACGTCAAAAGTTATACCCGGCTACTATACGGATATGAATTTGTTTTATTCGTTATTATATTATGTAAATAAAAACGGTAGTTGCAGGATAAAATATGGTTTAACTAATGACTGGGTCACATATCCACCGATTCGGGCGGGCAGCATAGCCCAGTGGTACAGTGCCCGCCTGATGCGCGGTCGGTTTAGGGTCGATCCCCGTCAGCTAACCACTGGGTTTTTTTCTCGACATAACCATATGTCCGACGCCGATATAACCGTAATATAATGTGTTGAGTGCGTCGTTATAAAAAAACAAAAAACAAAACGATTCGGGATAAGGTCAGTTCAGGTGAGATCATAGGGCTTTACGTGCACATTCAGACCAAGCTGTTGTAGCGCACGCCTGTTCTGGACACAGGAGCTAGCCTTGGCCGGATCCTCTGTCCAGGACAGGAAAGGTGGCTGATGGGAAGGAGGACGGACCGCTTGCACTGGCAGGTGCAAGGGAGCACCTTGGTCGGTAACAGGCGAGCAATATATGTAAAAAAAATATTTAAAAAAAATAAATAGTTCAACATTTTATTAAAATGCTATTTAACATTACCACAGTTGTGACACATTTCATTGACAAGGACTGTTCAATGATAAAGTAGCACTGTGCTGAAATAGGTTGGTTTACCTTGTGTTAGTCGTATTTCTAAACTGATTATTTTAAGGTAGGGTCAGGAAAAGGGTGATACTATTCAAATGCTACCACTATTCCAATGCTATCATCTATTTTCCAATCTTAGATATGCAAACGTTGCTAAAAATTACTATGAGCCTTATTCCCCGAAATAATACCAATAAACCCAATTGACTTATGGTCGATCAGTGTTTGGTGAACGTGAAACATTTAGAAACTCTTAATTTACATGTATAGAACCAGCTTCGTGGGCGTCCGGTATAGCATATGAAACATTAGAACAATGGTAACATGAATAATATAGAGAACGATCGTCATGCAGGTAGTCCTCAAACCTATAATGTCAGCCAGAGATCGTTTGTTCATGAATTATAAACCAGATTTGTTCTATTGGTTTTTGTATTGTTGGCTTTTTTCATGATCATAAACACAATGAGTGTTGACAATACTGAGTGTATTGTACAGACACGTGCGTTTGGTCAACATATTCACTCTATTTAACCACCAAAGCACAATAATTGATGTTTCATATGAAAAGGTTTTTCAGTCGACGGCAGGTAAATGTCAGGGCTAAGCCATTTGGAAAACAAACGAACGAATTCTGATAACAAAGTGCAGTAAGTATACTTTTATTTTGATTAATATATTATATATTTGAAATTTTAAAAACCTTTTCACTTATAACAGTTCATGTTAACTAACTTATCTTAATTAATTTTGTTTGTTGGAAGCTCAGTGGCGCGGAAAGATATGTTTGGTTGTTTGTTTGTGTTGATGCGTTTGTTGTTGTTATTGTTGTTGGGTTTTGGGATGTTTTTATAATTTGTGTGGGGTTGTGTTTCTTTGGGGGGTTTTGTGTTTCCTTTTTTTCTTTTTCTTTTCTCATCACTTTTTTTATTAAGCCATTATAACATGTATCTTGGGTGTGGTTTTCTTTTGTATATACTGTAATTTATATTATGCATTGTTATATTTAGAATAGTCTAGGGAATTATGGTTTTTTTTTTTTTTTTTTTTTTTTTTTTTTTTTTTTTTTTTTTTTTTTGCTCACGTTAATAATATTTTGGTCTTATGTTCCCATGACCTACATTTATTCGAAATCCATTGGTAGCTTTTTTTTTTTTTACCACTACCATGTCAGCCATCTTGAAATTCAAAATCGCCGTCATTTTCATATAATTTCTTTATATATCTCCACTCCCATTTAACACAGCAACATATTTTTGGGGTCTCTTTAAACATATTATGTTAGTGAATTAAAATATTTTATTTATTATTCATCTCACATGGCAACCATCTTGAAATTAAAAACAGACGTCATTCCATTATATTTTTCTCTATCTTTACTTCTATTAAACACAGAAAGAATATTTTGGTGTCAGTTTACATCTATGAGCTCAGATGATTATTTTGTAAAAAGAAAAATTGTTGTCTGATATTGGCAGCCATCTTGAAATTCAAAATGGCTACCACTTTAATATATCAAATATCTCGACTCCTGATTAAAATGGAAACATAACTTTTTGTCCATGTAAAGTTCTGTATTCCATGCATTTGATGGTTTTCATTTATACAGTCATTGAATCATGAAAGCAAACTTGAAATTAATATGGCCGCCATATTAATACATTTGTCTTATATCTCAATCATGGTTAATGGAAAAGCACAATTTTATTATTTAGGTGTATATTTCAGTGGTGAATGAATCTAATTGTTTAGATTTATAGTCGTCTAATTAATGCCACTTTTGTGTTCATAAGATTGCAATACTAATAACAAACTAATGAAATAAAGGAACATACCAACTGTAAATTGTAATGCATAATGGCATATTAGGCATCTACTTCATCTGTAATTTTACCTGTTGAATTCTGATGCAGTTTGCACCTTCAACAGCAGTCACAAATGTACCAACCCCCTTGACTCAACCATGTCATGGCATCTTGACCCTTGCTGTTTTCATGCCCTAGAGGAAGGTGGTAATGTTTCCACACTTTGGCTTGGTGGTGGTTTCTTGAACTTTTCATCTTAGAGTAGCTGCATCGGTTGTCGAGTTGTGTTTGGTTCCATGCAGTAATATCTTCATTTTTTTCACTGATCTCTTCGTATGGTTCATCACCGATTCTAATCTGACTTTGGTGCTACATATATATGGAGCATTCGTGAATACATCGAATTATCTTTATTGATGTCCACCATCACCAATTGTCCTGTTATGTCATATTCAGTTACAGCATGAATATCTGGTAAACCGAGTCTATCTATGGATATAGTTAAATATACAATGCTTGCAGGTTGAGCTGGTTGTGATTTACATATAATTATTTGTATAGCCTAATGGTGATAAAACCCCGACAGTCTGTGTCTTTGATGTAGAAATCCACCTCATTGCATGCCCCGATTACTTGACAAGTATGAGGAATCATGTGTCATGGCCGGCAATAGTTTTTCGATATCGTATCGCTCAAATAGCTTCAAATATCAATAGCCTGGTTAATGAAAATATCTATGTCATCTTTCATAAATATTATTGTGTTAAAAAAAAAAAACATTACACCCATGTAACAATCTAATAGTGAATCAAAGCATGCAGGAAATGCTTCTGTACACTGGCAAGATATATGGCAGATTAGAAGTGAATTTCTGCACCAGACACAGACCATCATCAACCAAAGTATGGAAACACTGCCAAATATCTAATAACAGCATACCCAAAGAATGAATGAATGAATGAATGAATGTTTAATGACACCCCAGCACGAATAATACATCGGCTATTGGGTGTCAAACTATGGTAGATGCATAACAGGAATTGA
>JAECMU010187944.1:0-16216 GCA_016106625.1 Dracogyra subfuscus
CTATGATGTCTATATAAACTGAAAGTCAACGTTCAAGCTTCAGAGCTTGAAGCTAGAGTGTCTTTAGTCCAGTCAGAAGTTACAGACTTACCGAGGTTAAAGGAGTGATTCAGTCGACGATGATTAGCCGCTCTTGACAGTCGTAAATTGAAACTTTTCCGTGATGGACTGCTGTGGGAGTATCGGGATGCGATACGAACTTTTATTTTGGTGAATATATATATATATATAATTTTAAATGCCAAAACTTTTGGGGGAAATATATAATTTATTAATCTAATTTTTTATATAAAGAAATTTAAACACTTGTTACTTGTTATGTGTTTTTGTCAATAACGTGTGTGCTTCCGTAGTTAGTTATTTAGTCAGTCTATTGTTGGGAAATTAGTTTATTGCAAGGATAGTGTGATATTAGATATCACATCGTCTATATCTAATATTCGGTTGATTGCATGTGATAACGAGGACACATGGCAATTGTTTAGTACCTTGATACGGGGTAACTGGAATTTATCCATCTTGGTACACGTTACTTCTGCGGTCTGTTAAGGTTTTTACCCCAGTTAGTGGGTATTGTGCGGCGGGAAGGTAACAATATGGTGTCAGACATATGGTTAAGGACCACACAGATATAGAGTGGAAACCTGCCATGGGCTACTTGTTTTCAATTAGCAGCAAGGGATCTTTTATATATGCATCATCTCATAGACAAGATGGTACACAAGATAGTACATACTACGGCCTTTGTTACACCAGTTGTGGAGCACATGCCCCTGGCTTTCCTCCGATGACGGTCAGAATTATCAACTGCTTGACATCCAATAGCCAATGATTAATGAATCAATGTGAGCTAGTGGTGTCTAAGCAAACTGTATTTAGTTTGCTCTAGTGGTGTCATTAAACACAGTGGAATGTTTAAAAGATGAGGTGTGATGTACGTGTTAAGGATCAGTGCCCCACTACTAGTATATCAAAGACTGTTTTATGTACTGTTCTGTCAATGGGGAAAGTGAATACAAAAGATCCTCTTCTGTTTTTGTTTGGAGCAGCTTGTGTGCAAGTTGATATTATGTTAAGATATCGGTAAACATTACTAGTGCAGTGAAACCGGTCTAACCTGGACCACAAATCTTATGTATATGGTTTTAAAAATATTTCAGTTTCTTTTGCCCAAGGTTGTATGTTAGACACCAAATAGCCATAGTTAAAAATATGTCATCAAGCAAACATTCCTGTTTTATTCTTGCCTATATCTGTTTCTCTCTTTGTCTATGACATAATGTATGTTTAGCTCTTTCTCTCACTCACTCACTCACTCTCACACACACTCGCTTACATACTGTTGGTTTTAAAAAACATTCTACGGCATCATTAAACAAGGAAAGAAGAAAATGTTTTATGGTGTCAGACATATGGTTAAGGACCACACAGATATTGAAGGAGTAAACATGGGCTTTTTTTTCAGTTAAAAGCGAGGGATCCTTTATATGCACGGTCACATAGATAGGATAACATATACCGCAGCCTTTGATATACCAGTTGTGGTGCACTGGCTGGAGCGAGAAATAGCCCAATGGGCCCACTAGTGGGGATTGATCCCAAATTGACAGTGCATCTTGGGAGCACTTTACCACTGGGCTGCACTATACGTCTTGCCACTCATTAAAGAAAGCTTTCTTTCTCTTCCCATCTAGATCCTGGAGGTGTGTTCGGGGATGCGAGCAATCGCCGATCTGGGTAACTATTGTACTGTTACTGTTAGTCCGGTTCTTCTGGAGGTGCAGTTCATCTCCACACTGAGACACTGTGACTGCGAGGTTGTGCAATGTGTGGCTGGTGAAGCCGACTACGTCCTTGCTAAGAGCTTAACTGAGCGCGACAAAGCCTTCGCAGTTTTATCGGGTGATGCGGACTTCTGCATTTTCAAAGGTGGACGATTCATCTGCTATGATCTGTGGGACCTAAATGGTGAGATGGAGCTGGGATTGCCGTGTGCTGTGCCCAAGAAACCAACGCGTCTGCTATGTGAAGTGATTACTTCGGAGAAGCTCTCCCAGCAACTAGGGGTTAGTCCATTTCTCACAACAGGGTGGTTTGGTAGATTAAAAAATTAATTATCACAGAAGATCACCAGGCAGTTAGAGGTTAGTCCATATTTCATAGTTGAGGTTAGTCCATATTTCATAGTTGAGGTTAGTCCATATTTCATAGTTGAGGTTAGTCAATATTTCATATCTGAGGTTAGTTCATATTTCGTAGATAAGGTTAGTCCATATTTTGTCGCTGAAGTTAGTCCATATTTCATAGCTGAGGTTAGTCCTTATTTGACAGCTGAGTTTATTCCATATTTCATAGCTGAGGTTAGTCTACATTTCAGGGCACAATATTTCATGTGAACCACCTATCTGTTCGCATGTCGGTTACGCAACATTAAATTGACCTACTTTTCACAGTCTACTGTACATAATAGTAAATCCTTGTCCGGATCATATCTTGCAAACAGATGCATACAAAACTATCAAACCTCACATGTAGGAATAACTTGAGATAGCGGTGTGTTACATACTATTACTGGGTCACTGTGACCTACTTTTCATGGTCTACTGCAGTGTCTGCGCTTAACTTTTTTAGTTGCCATATGGGCAAGTGGTGCAACACTTTCACTTGCCAGGATCTATTTTCACTAGCCCGAATAATATTTTCTAAAAACAAAACTACAATATTGCAACAGATTATAAGAGAAAACATTTATTTTGAGTATTATCCTGAACTCGGCCAACACTCTTTAAATAAATCACACCCCACCCCATCTCAATGAAATAATAATAATTAAAAAGCCCTAAAATATAATGTTCAGTGGATGGGATCTACGACATGTACAAATAACCAGGGCTGAATCTTGTTAACATGAATTTGTGCCCAATTTTACATGCCACTTAACTTACCTTACAGCTATTCTTATATTGGGCATATGATATGTTTATATGTAAAAGCAGACCTACACTTTTTCATGGTGCAAAGTAGGCTACATAGCTGTACTTTATTTATTTATTAATTATTGATTTAAAAAAATATTGGTCGCCAGGCAGGCAACCTTACAGTGGGTTTTCAGTCGCCCGTAATCGTTTTAAGTCGCCAGGGGCGATCGGGTGACCATTATTAAGTGCGGACCCTGTCTACGGTACATAATAGTAAATCCTTGTCCGTATCATATCTTGCACACAGATGCATACAAAACTATCAAACCTCACATGTAGGAATAACTTGAGATGGAGATGTCACATACTATTACTGGGTCACTGTGACATACGTTTCATGGTCTACTGCACATAACAGTAAATCCTTGTCCAGATCATATCTTGCATACAGATGCATCAAACCTAATATCTATGTTTTTTCATTGAGCCCTGGATTGGAAGATACTTTTTGAAAACATTTTCCTGTACAGCCACATTGAATGACCATTTGCATGGCATTTACTGTGTTTTTCTTTTTCAGTTCCATGATATCAGTCAGCTTATTGAGATGAGTATTGTGGCGGGGAATGACTTCACAGCGCCCATCATGCACAACATGCATTTAAATATAATACAAGGTCAGAAGTGTATCACTTCATTCGCCGAGTGGACGAAAAAATACCAGACCGTAGAAAACCACCCAATTCTCAGAATGGAAATGGTATTTTGTTCCTTTCATTTTAATTTGATTTACCAGGGGTGCCCAAATTTGAAATTATATTGGTTGCCCACACTGTTATTCAGTTGCCCAATATCATCTATTATTTGCCTCATACATAGGCACCAGAAGTTGTTGACAACTATAAGGATTATTAATATATCAATTCACATTCTCAGCCCTTGAAATACGGACAAGTTTGCTACGGCAGTTATGTGCCGTCGCAGATAAAATTCTTCACATACGATGCACTGCTGTAATAATATGCTAAAATATAACATCTCAACTTTACTTTCGTAAGCTTCTATATTGAAATAAACCAATTTATATTAATTGAGGAAACTGAGGTACACATTATAAATTTATGCTTTTTTCTGGGATCTATAACTGGACAGAGTTCAGAGAGAAATGCCTTTTCACCACACACAGATTTGTGATAGCTTTCGCGACGGCATTGCCTTTTGCTGCTGCAAATTTCGAGGGCTGCATGCTAATGGGGCAACGAGCCCCCTGCCCGACACTTCTAAGACCTTTGATACATTTTTTAATGTTATAATATTTTGTTTTGTGTTTGTTGCATTACCTACATGTGTTTACAGCTTATCACACTCATAAATAGAGAATAATAAACAAGCTTTAGCGACTGACAAGTGAAAATTATTTCATGACAGACGTGAATTTGATTATTTGAAATTTTGGGTATTTTATCATGTACTGTCAGAGATGTTACAGATCATGTATTGTTACAGATGTTACAGATCATGTACTGTTACAGATGTTACAGATCATGTACTGTTACAGATCATGTACTGTTACAGATGTTACAGATCATGTACTGTTACAGATCATGTACTGTTACAGATGTTACAGATCATGTACTGTTACAGATCATGTACTGTTACAGATGTTACAGATATGTACTGTTACAGAGCATGTACTGTTACAGAGCATGTACTGTTACATATCTTGTACTGTTACATATCTTGTACTGTTACATATCTTGTACTGTTACATATCTTGTACTGTTACATATCTTGTACTGTTACATATCTTGTACTGTTACATATCTTGTACTGTTACAGATGTTACAGATCATGAACTGTTACATATCTTGTACTGTTACAGATGTTACAGATCATGTATTGTTACAGATGTTACAGATCATGTATTGTTACAGATGTTACAGATCATGTATTGTTACAGATGTTACAGATCATGTATTGTTACAGATCATGTTTGACTTTCATGTTGATTTACCCACCTTTTTCAGTTACGTCATTAAAAAGTGACATCATTAGCAATTGGAACAGGTAATGTTGACGATTCAAGGGTTTACAGTTAGATTGTAGCCAAGTATTTTTTTCAACAAATACCAAATATACAGTTGCATATATACACGATTCAGTTTACAATTGACATAACCATCTTGAATTTTTAGATTTGTGGGTGTTATTGTCTATTTGTTGCTGGCATGTTTAATTTTTTACCTCAGACCAATGCCTTCAGTCAAAAATGACATTTGCAGGATCAAATAGACAGTATAACACCAGAATAGTTATCTCATAGTCGTTCACCGGGCAACAACAAATTGCCTCTATTCCTTTTGTACACTTGAGATTTTTGTAATTTCTTAGTTTGCAGTAAAAATAAATGAAACAAAGCTGGTTAGAATGTTACGATCCATTACTTAAATGTATAAGTAGACTCTTTGTAAAGTTAGTTTTGTCTTTGTGAGCTCACACAACACACATGTGATGTTAATGGATATATAAAACAAGGTCAGGGAATTGCCACCACATTAGGTTGTCCATCTGCACCAAAAGAGCATTACTGATGGCTAATTAACCTCGCAATCAAAAGAAAGATGTCCCACGAATGTCAGTGGCCACAAACGTAATATTCCCCGTTACCTTTTTAATGTATTTTCATTCTTTCAGAGACGAAATCCAAAGTTTCGGACAGCTGTTGAACACTCACGTCACTTTTACCTCCTCCATCTGAATGAAGAAGCAGGGAGTTCATTTAAAGATATTTCTACCTCTGTCATTGAAGAGGGAGTTAAAAGGGGAGACTACTGTCCACACTTCATGAGCATGAACAATAGTTTCTACTGGCAACGGATGCTGCTGGAAGATATTTCACACGGTTGTCCCTGTGTGGAGATTGAACTGTGCCCATTGAGATCATTCATTTACAAACTGGTGCTGCCCAGCCATATAGATTTTGTTACGGAATACGGAAGAACTCCTTGGGAAGAGTTGAAGCATGCAACGGTATGTGGTCTCCCATTTGCAGAGTTTAAGCTATAGATTCCAAAATGTTTGGATCATCAAGTTTTAGTTAGATAAAATGCCAAAATAATAAATTGGTTGATCTACTGTTGAATTGATAACTACAGGGCTTCTTGGTTATGACTGCTAGCCTCTTTTCCATGACTAGTGATATTCAATGTTGGGCTATAGCAGGGTTCGAACTTAATGGTCGCCCGATCGCACCTGGCGACTGCAAACGACGATGGGCAACTGAAAACCCACAGTAAGGTTGCCCACCTGGCGACTGATTTTTAAAAGCAACATTTAAATTAATAATTAATATATAAATAAAAGTATTACTCGGGCAAGTGAAAATAGCACCGGGAAAGTGAAAGTGCTGTCACCACTTGCCTGGATGCCTGGATAACTCAAAAAATAAGTTAAAGTAAATAATAAATAGTAAATAACTGCCATTGCCATGCCCTACAGCTAGTGAAAAAGAAAAGAGAGTCAAATGTTGCAGTTACGCCCATTTTGTAAATATGAATATCCTGACCCCACCCCATCTCCCAATGTTGGTGTTTTTAAACTTTCTCCTTCATTTAACATATTTGATCATAATTATTATTTAATAAAATTATAGTAACTTAACGGGTGCAGAATATACACGCCCGGTCGCCAAATGCGAGTAAAAATTGTGACTGACGAGTTAAAAAATGCAACTACCGGTCCGATGGGCGATCTGTATTTCTCTCACTGACTTTTTTTGTGTTTTTGTGTTTTTTTTGCGTCGAATCCATCACTCGTATACAATGTAAGTCATTCCAAAATTCTAAATAATTTAAACAAAGGGTTCAGAATGATGCCGAAATTCACGAAAATACATGTACAGCATCAATGTAGTTTTGTTAATCAAAGACACTCAGCTGCCTTATTTTGCGCGTCTGCGCAGTCGTTTTAGTTCTCGTGCTACCGGAATTTGCCAAGCGGTTACGATTGCTATGCCGAGTGTCAGTGGATCGAAAGCAAGGCTACTAATTATAAGCATGGTTCTACTTTCAAAATCATTTTGATAAATGTGGCGATATTTGGACAGTGTTTCGAAGCCACCGCAGAAAAAACAAAAAACAGATGAAGAAAAGAAAGAAAAGGACAGACAGTATGAAAAAGAAAACCGACAGCGTGTGTGGAAAGACAGTTGGCTATTCATGGAGTCTGGCGAAAAGAGATCATGGTTAATATACGATCCCTCAAAAAACGCCATGTTCTGTAGGGATTGCAGAGAAAACAAAACAGAAAAAAACGAAGGATAAACCGTTTGTTGTTGGAACCTCAACATTCAAACTGAAAAGCATAAAATCTCATGAAACGTTGGATAATCATACATGGAGCAGCACATGTGTAGCCAACAGAGCAAAGAAGACCACTGATACCCCAGCCGGGGTTTTGTGTGGATGTCCCAGTGAGTTTTAAATCTCAAGTCTTCTCCATAAAAATATCACACCCCATGATCCCAGCCCCACCCAAACAGACAGAATTTAATTTCAATCATAGTAGCAGGCATATTAATTAGATCATAGAAAGAAAATATAATTTGTCAATAACGTTCCACACAACCCACAAAAAAGGAGCCAGTAATGATTAATAAACACTGATGGTCTTGACTCTTGAAATGTTATTTTGTTTACATTCTAGTCATACTTTTAGTTTCTAGTCGTTGTTTATTCACCAAGTATGATTATGTGGTTGGTGAGATGAATGCTGACAGCTGTAGTGTAGTCACCTTAATTTGACAAAACACATATACATTACTGATCTAGTTTTATTTTCAGTGTTGTGTTGTTAAATACTTTTGAACTCTTATTGCACTCATTTTAATTTTGTACTGATACATATCCGATAAAAATTACAATAAAAATTAATGTTAACATGATTTGTATTCAATGGATGATCATTTGAGGTGAAGGATATATTATAATATTCTTTAAAATTATATACTGTTCTATATACTGGCGGACTAGTAGAAATTCTGGCGGGCTAGTCAATTTTAGTTTATTCTGGCCCGGCGGGCTAGTAAAAAATTCTTCATTTCTGCACCCCTGACTTAATGTAAAGTAAGGTTAGTTGATTTTTAATCATGGCTAGTAAATTTTTTAAATCACTGATCCCATGGCTAAAAATTCTAGAAATCCTGTAACTGACTTTTTTTTATCTTGGGGGTGCAGGATGTACCCCAGTGGTAAAGCACTCATCTTGATGTGCAATCAGTTTGGGATCGATCCCCGCCGTTGGGCCCATTGGGCTATTTCTTGTTCCAGCCAGTGCACCACAACTCTCATATCAAAGGCTGTGATATGTGATATTCCCTTGCTAATAATGAAACAAATGTAGCGGGTTTCCTCTCTATGACTGTCAAAATGATCATATGTTTGACATCCAATAGCCGATGATTATTAAATCAGTGTGCTCTAGTGGTGTCATTAAACAAAATAGTTAGTTTTTTTTATCTTGGGGATCTCATTGATGGGATCCTCACCTGGATTCTTATCATTGTTGATGTACTTGGATGTTTGTTTTCTTTGCACCAAGACAGCTGGTATCTTAAAGTCCATGGTTTGTACTGTATGGTCTGTGGGAAAGTGCATATAAAAGATCCCATGCTGGTAGTTATAAGTGGTGTCAGCGGTTTTCCTTTCAGTGTCTCTTAATCAATCAAGTGTAGAAATAACAAAATGTTACTTGAATATAGAAGAAAAAAGGAAGGAAATAGTTTATTTAACGACACCCTCAACACATGGTGTTGGACATATGATTAAGAAACACACAGATATTGAGGGAGGAAACCCGCTGTCACCACTTCATAGGCTACTCTTTTTAATTAGCAGCAAGGGATCTCTTATATGTACCACCCCATAGACAGGATAATACATACCAGGGCCTTTGATGTACCAGTCATGATGCACTGGCTGGAGTAACAAATAGCCTAATGGGCCCACTGATGGAGAAAAAAACAACCCAGTCAGCTGAATGGATCCACCGAGGTGGTTCGATCTTGCGACACAAGCACCTCAAGTACTCAACAGACTGAGCTAAATCCTGCCATTCAATATAACTGCATTATAGTGTGATATCTGTTGAGATGTTGTTAACAATTAATATTCGTTTCCCATTCCGTTGACTAATTGACAGGTGAATGCGACAGCTGACATAACCGTTCCGCCCATCAACTGTATTCAGAAGCAGCAGATTTTCCGAAACCTGAAATTCTTCCATCACATCATGACACACATGGAGCCAGCCTGGGGTGAGCAGCAGAAACAAAGGTCGACGACAGTCACTTTTCACACCTTTGTTTTCGCTTCATACACTATAAATATAATATATCTCCCCATACTTTCACTTGAAATCCATAGTTTGTAAAAGGCACAATTTTTTAATGTTAAGATTTTCTTCAAACACATTCTGGTGCATTAGTTCAAAGAAGAAGAAAATCCAATAGCAATTTTGCGTTAGCATTTTAACAGCATTCTCAAAACGGAAACGTCATGTACCCAGTTTATGGTCATTGTAAGGAGATGCAAAGTGACGTCATTGGAATACTGACGTCATTCAAATTTAAAATTAACTATATTATTGCAATACTTCACATTTAACTGAAAACTTATCAACTGACATTGACCCCTGTAAACTATCGATAGCACACATCGCTGTTTACAGGTCCAGGGGTGGAAAAATACCATTGCCAGACTCCCGTGTACAGTAATATTTCACGGTCGGGCAACAAATATTGGTAACCCAACTTGCCCGTGGGCAAGTAAGTAATTAAAGAAAAACGATTTTTATTTTTATTTTATTTTTTTAATACTTACTTTACGCTAGGACAAATTATGTGGCTCACCTGTATTTATGTGGTAAAATACTTTTAACTAGTAAAGTGAATAACTTACTCAACAAAATAACTAACGGTCGATAACGTGTTTTAATTATTAGTTACGTGTAACTGCCTATCAGTAGTGTTAGAGTAGTCTCCCTTTATATCTTTATGGAATATTCTTCAAGAGGGGTGAAAGCCTCCAAAGTATGTTACATAATATAAAATCAATGATCTTTAGAAGTTTAGTGGTATATTTAAACAAACAAATAAATACAAAAATTAATATGACATTAACATGTTTGCTTTTATATGATAACATGTTATGACGTTACTAGATTAAGTCGTATCCTTTCACCCCTCTTGAAGAATATTCCATAAAAAGTCAAAATGGCAGCCGGCACAAAATTACATGCTTTTAGCCCGATACGATCTCAGCGAAGTCGATATTGGTGACATAGTTAAAATCTAGAATATGTCGAATCTGTGTCATTGCAATGGTTTTTCCTAAATTTCTGTCTGGACAAAATGTGAGTAAAATCTAATAAAAAGTAAAGTTAGGAGAGCAATTTTTGGCAGTTGTTAACATTTTGGTTTGGACAGTAGAAGACCTAGTGACAAAACATCTGAACTGCAAGTTGGATCCCGAAGGAACTGGTGAAAATATGAAGCACTTGATGGAATCAGACTCCATGGGCAGTATACCGCAGTAGACTTCAAAGAAGACTCGTTTCTTACATCACTTGTAGATGGGTCTTATTGCATATCTGGACAAGAGGTTTGCCTGTTTTAATGAGAAACCATTCAAGAGTTTTTCAGTCTTCCATTACACTCGGTGGCCTGCTGAAAGAAGCCATGTCAGTCTATGGTAAAGATGATATTGCTGCTTGTTGGAACATTTCTCTGTGCTTTTTCCCGAAGATGAAAAACGACTGATCTCTCGAGTTCACCTTGTTAAAGGGTTACCTCAAAGGTTTTTGTGACAAACCCGTCTTTGACACATGCAGCCGTCTGCTCAGAAATCGGCCCGTAAAGTACATGCACGTCTGCAAATTAGTTGAGCTGATGTTTGTAATGAGCCCGTGTACAACTGAATGAATGTTCTCCAGTATGAATTTAATCAAGACGAACCAAGTTCTAAACCAAGAGACACTTGAAAATACTGACAATAATGACACATGGACCCAAGACCCTGAGAGATTTCTGCCCTAGAGCTGCTGTAAAGGCGTGGATTCAAAGTGCACAGGGTACACGCCATATCCGGTCTTTAAAATCTGATACGGCTGAAGGTGAACCAGAAACTTAAACAAAACCAGTGGTTTAAAATAAACAAATAAAGATCACGGAAATCAGAAATGTTTATACATTTTATTCACTTACAAATTCAACATTCATCATATAAAAATCTGGGCAAGTATAGTACAATTCAGGGCAAGTAAATTTCTAATTTTTACTTGCCCTCTGACAAGTACATTTATAAAATAATTTTCCACCCCTGAGGTCAGTAAAGTTTTTTTTTCATAATTCTGGACAAAATATTAATTTTAAGCTTTAACAGATGAAATAAAAAGGACCTTTTGTCAAACCTTTTTACCATTTGATATGTTTTATTTACTGTGTATGAAGTCATAACAAGGGTGTAAAAAGTGACTGTCGTCGACCTTAATCAGAGATGAAAGTTTCCCGATTTGGCACGAATTTCAGATTTCAAATTTTTGTAGTATTTCTCGGTTTTGACTAATTTTTGTCCAAAATCTATATTCTCTGTCCAAGTGGGGGATTACCATTTTAGACAATTGTACAAGCTCAGTACTCAAACATCAGTATTAAAACTCCCTTTCACAGGACTCAAACTTAACTACAGCACTGACGCCATTCGCATTCGTTAAGATATACATTTGCATAGGTTGGGAGCATCGCCAACGACACTTTTCTGGTTATTAATTTCTGCTCCCATTGCTCTACAAGCTGGTAGGTACTGGGTTCGGATCCCAGTCGAGGCATGGGATTTTTAATCCAGATACCGACTCCAAACCCTGAGTGAGTGCTCCGCAAGGCTCAATAGGTAGGTATAAACCACTTGCACCGACCAGTGATCCATAACTGGTTCAACAAATGCCATGGTTTGTGCTATCCTGCCTGTGGGAAGCGCAAATAAAAGATCCCTTGCTGCCAGTCGGAAAGAGTAGCCCATGAAGTGGCAACAGCAGGTTTCGTTTTAATATCTGTGTGGTCCTTAACCATATGTCTGATGCCATATATCCGTAAATAAAATGTGTTGGGTGCGTTGTTAAATAACACATTTCTTTCTTTCTTTCTTTAATTTCTGCTCCTCAGTGATGGCAAACTGTATATACCTGGGCCCATGCTTATAAAACTTCTAGTCCAGACCAGGTCCCTAATGACGTCACACGCATACAATTTGTATGGTGTTGTCATGACATTAGTGTCTTGGACTATATTAGAGCCTCGAGTCTAAGACTCTAAAAGTTTTATATACACCAGGCCAGGTGTTTATTATCTTCAAGTATTTAACAGTTGTGTTTAGGGGTCATCCATTTAGTACGTACGCACAATTTTCAGATTTTTTGCACCCCCTCCCCCCTCCGTACGCCAGTGCCCATATCCCCCCTTGCGTACATACGCAAAAGATCGTCAGTCAGTACCAGTAAATGTAGACAATGCCACCGTCGATGTCATCATGGTATACTATAATTAATGAATACTGCTCATTGTACAAATGTATTAAACAACGCTTGACGACGAATAAAAAGTTTCTAAATGTATTAATAAACCAGAACGTCTGCTCTGTTTTAATTACAAAAAAATTCAAATCATGTTTAATGATTTAATCACAAAACTATAAATCTGGAACTAACTCGGAACTATAAACCTAAAAGTCGGAACTTAGTACCAGTAGGTACAACTTTTTGGGGCACATGACAACAAAATATTGATAAACAATAGGACTGCCTCGCCCGCCTCCTTGGTTGGTTTTACACTTAAATTAATACATTTCAAAAGTTGGGAATATTTGTCATAATTATCACCACCGGAGGCCATTTTCTTTGCCATGCATGCGTGCATGAAATGACACAAAAGTCATGCAGTGGAATGACGCAAAGGGTTAGTATGGCGAACAAAACGGGCGCCGACGATCTAGAACGTCAGTAAATAATCAAATCAACTATATATATTTTTGTTAAATTTTACCCTAATAACCCCCCCCCTCCCGCCGTATGCAAGCGTACGCAAAATGGCTCTTACATTTTCACCCCCCCCCACCCCCCCAAAATGCGTACGTACTAAATGGATGACCCCTTATATGTCTACACACAGCAAAATAACCTTTCAGTCATGTTGATTTGCTACAAATATCAATATATAAAAAACCTTTTAATGTTTTAAAACTGGGTAACGATTTCTGAAACATGTAGCGAATCACGACGCAATACTGAACAAAATGTTTGCTAGTATATTTACATGTATTAACCATAAATTAACTGATTTCAATCGGCCATTATTTTATTTTTGTAAATGGGTTGTGTAAAATTACATCTGCAAAAGCAATGTGCAAATAATTTGATCATTCTCGGTTTTCAAAGACCTGCTGTGCAGTCCCTATATCAGAAGGTTTTTTGTTTTTTTTTGTTTCAGATCCTAACAAAACTTGGTTTGACAGGTATGGAAGGAAAAATGGTTTCATTGCCTACATTCTTCGGTATTTCTTGGTGCTCAACTGGGGACATAACTTGAACGTGACTGAAAAAGAGTTCTTCGCCCTTGTTGCCATGGTGTATGGTCGATGTGATGAAAGCTTGTTCCAGCCAGTGGATCTGAGACCTGTTACCCGCTGCGTTACTCTTGGCAACTGGTTTCAGGTTAGTTGAGGGTGGAGGAATCTAGCTTTTTGTCTACTGCAGGTGAGATATCTTGGCCGACGTCAATCTAGTCGACATACTGTACACTGTATACAGTGCATCCCCAATTCACATTTCCCACTATTTTGTACACGACAGTCACCAAAAAGACTTGTATAACAGGAAACAGAAGACAACACAGCTTCCTATACCTTTAGGCTTTTATTTTTTAGATGAAAAATTGGTTTTCAGTAAATGTTTTCACTTAACAACAGTTACTGTACGTCACTGTAATTTTCAGGGATCGATAGCCAATTGTCACAGATAATTTGATAATAAATTTGATAGTTTTACCAACAATGAAAATCACCAAATATTGGGATATGAATCGTAAATGTAGGTCATTTAAAAAAAGAAAGAAATTCTAGTCAGAAAACCTCTGTTATAAGGAATAATATACATAAATGCTGTAATGTAAACACAATTTAAAAAAAAAAAACATGCCTAATTATAGTCAACATTAACTGATCTAAAAACTTATAAAAACCCATGAAAATAATACTTACCGATTGAGATGAACTTTATTTTATTTATTTATAAGTTATTTAAGTGAATATATGTGAGTAAAAATTTAAAACTGGTACACACTCAACATGCTTTTGTCTGAAATTAATCCAGTATCCATCTGTTTTAAGAGAACACCGTATCTCTGAATAAATTTCATACAAATTTACTTTTATTATTAACGGGGACATTTTGATTCTTGCTTGTTGATACAGAAGGCAGGATGTAGGTCAGTGGTTGAGTGCTTACCTCAGGCGGAACTGGAAAGAACAAGGAAAGGTTTTGTTTAAAGTAACCAACTCTTAGTTTTTAGACACTACAGTATATTTTCACTATTGGAGCCATTTTTGAGAACTGAAATCATACATTATATTATATTTTGTTGTTTATATTATAAATTTTTGAACATCTAAAGGGTTTCTGGTCATCCTGGTGTTTTTAATATTACAAAATGCATTTGTCATATTTTGAAAAATGCATGTGTGTCAGAAGTAACTTGTTACAGAGTTCGAGTTTGAGTCTGTTTTTAAGGGTATTTCACCGTGTCAACATCACAGACTCTTGTCTCAATCTATTCTAACTTTATCCATTAGTTTACAGGTTTGTAGATGAACTAAACTTTCTTGCGTTGAAACTAGGATTTGTGCCTTTAACTACGCACTCCACATATTTTTATTTATGGCGTCATGGTTAGGTCATTGGTCTACAGGCTGGTAGGTACTGGCTTCGTATCTCAGTAAAGGCATAGGATTTTTAATCCAGATACCAACTCCAAACCCTGAGTGAGTGCTCTGCAAGGCTCAGTTGGTAGATGTAAACCACTTGCACCGACCAGTGATCCATAACTGGTTCAACAAAAGCCATGGTTTGTACTATCCTGCCTGTGGGAAGCGCAAATAAAAGATACCTTGCTGCTAATCAGAAAGAGTAGCCCATGTAGTGGCAACAGTGGGTTTCCTCTCAAAATCTGTGTGGTCCTTAACCATATGTTGAGTGCGTCGTTAAATAAAACATTTCTTTCTTTTATTTGCAGGAGATTTATCGCCATGCCTACCAGTTCCTGGGGAAGATTCTGTACTTAACTCACGAGTTTCCTCTGCCGAAGGAGATCTTCTCTGGTTCTGTGTGGACTGTGTTCTTCGTATGCTCCACTGATGAATGTAAGACTTTCAACTTACTTGCTGTAGTAGAAAAAGTCATAATATTTATAACTCGAGCCAAGTTCGGCCTTATGTGTGACCGCACGCAAAGAGGATTAAGTAAGTAAGTATAACTCAAGCTATAAAATGTCTCACCGAGGAATGTTGTTTTATTATAGAATTTACTACAGTGAAACCCCTCGAAATCAGACACTCTCTGGACAAAGTAAAATGGCTGCTTTTAAGAGGCATCCAGTTTAGAGAGGTTAATTTCTGTACCGATTTTTTAAACAAGAATTGTGACATTTTTTTTCGTTTTGAAAGAATTCTGGTTTACAGAGGGTCCGGTTTTGAGGGAATTCCAGTTTTTGAGAGAATTCTGGTTTACAGAGGGTCCAGTTTTGTGGGAATTCCGGTTTACAGTGGGTCCAGTTTTGAGGGAATTCTGTTTTACAGAGGGTTCAGTATTGAGGGAATTCTGTTTTACAGAGGGTCCAGTTTTGAGGGAATTCCGATTTACAGAGGGTTCAGTTTTGAGGGAATTCTGTTTTACAGAGGGTTCAGTATTGAGGGAATTCTGTTTTACAGAGGGTCCAGTTTTGAGGGAATTCCGATTTACAGTGGGTCCAGTTTTGAGGGAATTCTGTTTTACAGAGGGTTCAGTATTGAGGGAATTCTGTTTTACAGAGGGTCCAGTTTTGAGGGAATTCCGATTTACAGAGGGTTCAGTTTTGAGGGAATTCTGTTTTACAGAGGGTCCAGTATTTGAGGGAATTCCGGTTTACAGAAGGTCCATTTCTTTTAACATTACCGATCCTCAAAACAAAGTGCAATTTCCCCCCCACGGAGTGGTCT
>JAECMU010187967.1:0-11255 GCA_016106625.1 Dracogyra subfuscus
CTGGATGCACTTTCAGTCTTTATGATTTTTTTTGGAACGTTTTGCAAAAGTAAAACCAGTCTCTCGGATAATTCAACTTCATTTTAAGATTGTGTATCCATATCAATATTGGTGAAAATCTGTGAATGATTAAAAACATAAATAATAAAGCACCTATACACGCCAATACAAAAGCATAGTGAATAAATTAAAACACACACAAGTTTAAATAATTTTGACGGTTATTAAGTGAAACTTTGCTGAATGTGTCCTAAAATATAGAAAAGTATTTCAGATATGTACATTTGTAAAAAATGTGTACCATTTAAAAAATAAAAAAGACTGACCTTAGCTCTAGTTAGATGTCAATGTTTAGCAATTACTATTATTAAATCTGGGATATTCCATATGTGATCACATGATTGAAGTGGAGCGCAGTTAACACTGCCAAATATTTATCTCAATTTTTTTTTTATATACATGTATGTATATATATATATATATATATATGAGTTATTATGGTGTTAAATGTGTGGAATAAAATGATAAATAAATAATTTACTATGTAACATGCATGCATGCCACACTGAAAGCGGGCAGCATAGCCCAGTGGTACAGTGCCCGCCTGATGCGCGGTCAGTCTAGGATCGATCCCCGTCAGCTAACCACTGGGTTTTTTTCTCGACATAACTATATGTCCGACGCCGATATAACCGTAATTTAAATGTGTTGAGTGCGTCGTTAAACAAAAATCAAAAAAACAAAAAAAAAGCCACACTGAAAATCGCATCCTCACCCATTTCGTCAATATTTTAAAATAATTATTTTTCATTAATTAATTAATAAATAACAATAATAAAAATAAATTAAATTAAATAATTATTTATTTGTTATTATTTTATAATCATATATATTTTTTTAATTAATATTATCTTTTGTTTCTTGAAAAAAAGTTAAAATTAATCATCCACAATACCGGTATACAACACTAAATTACCCGAAAATGTGCCTCTAATTAGTCATAAAATGTTCTATATATACTACCGTAGTTAATTACAAAATGAATCCCTTTTGACACTTACTGGTGATGCAGAAGACCAGTACAAACAAAACAGGAGTGTGTATATATACACGTGTACATGCTTTATTATGTTTTTAATGATTAATATATTTCCACGAACTTTGATATGAATCTACAATCTTTAAATAAGGTTGTATTATTCGACATACTGGTTTTGCTTTCACAAAATGTACTGAAAAGGTAATAAATACTGAAAATGCACCCAGATCCAATGCCTTCACATGTTATAACTGGACGTTTTCTTGTAGGCAATACATAACTCAAAAATTGTATACAGGGGTTATGGTTATTGTTCTTTTATAACAATCTCAAATATTAGAAGATGCTTTTTCATCAAGAGTTCAGTATAATTTGTAATGTGTTATTATTTGACATTCATCTGCACAAGAATGTGAAAATAAAGAACTGAGGCCTAATTCACTACTTAGCTCTCTTCATCAACATCGCTTCATCTATACACGGCTTTGTACATTGTACTCCGAGATCACAAAGTTGTGAGGATTTACTGAATTACTGGTAGGCCCCTGATCTCATCGTTTTAACGAAGTGAGATATAGCTTTGTGATATGTTAAACATCAAATGGCTGTAGTTTAAAATGTGCTGTGGTGTCGCTAAACATTCTTTTTTATTCATTTTTAAATAAATTAACCAGTTGTTACTGTTTTGCTTTTAAAAATGTATTTGAATAAAAATGTATTGATAAATCAAGTCTTAGTAATATTACAGTTTCCACATAAATACTCATTAATTTAGTTTTTCAATAATTCACAAATTACTAAAATATTATTGTTTTTCTGCAGGGACAGGTTTTGCCATCTTGAATATAAACCTCCAACAAGTGACGATCCTTCATCTCAAAAACGTTTTACTGTTCCAGTCACGTGATACGTTGCCTATAGCAGCATGATGTCCAGCTGTGTGGTGGATTGTCACATGACAAGTTGTCTGTAAGAGCACAATGTTCGGGTCTGGTGAATTCTGCTTTGCCGATGAAGATTTAGCATTCATATCTGTGATATATTAAAAGAGAGAAAACAAAATCGTCTTGTGTAACATCATTTTAAACATCTCATAGGTCGAGTTCTCTATATAGTTTGGTACAGCATCTCTTCCAAAAAGGTCTTCAAATCACTTCCAGGAAATTACATCTTTATATTTTGGTAGTAAGGTTTTCTTTAAATTGTTTTATTTTATCCCACTTCCCCCTTCTCCTGCCATTTTCCATTACCTTTGATGTAACAAGTTAATTTTCATATAATATAAAATTCCCCCAAGAGGGAGAAGCAGTTTCTCTAAGAATCCTGTGGTCTCACAGCTTTCAATTGTCCAGCATTTAGAATTATCTAGGCACAACCCTGCTTTACTCAGTAACTTCATAGACTGTATATTCCTAATTAAACCTGTACTTTCAATAGTGATAGGTAGTGTCCTTCATTTCACAACTAAGTAAAACTAATGAGACTTATATATGTATTTCTATGAAACATACTATAGAAGAGTACAATTTTTCTCTTTGATACAGATCGTTTTATATAAATAAAAAGAAAAACAAATGCCTGTTGTATTAAATAATTTATTCAGCAAACTTTTAATGAAATTCTAAAAACTAAATATATCGGATGACCATTAATAATAAGAGTTGGCATAATAATTTCACTAACTAGAAAGGTGACTCAGTGTTTGACACGAAATGGTAGTTGGTACACAGAATGTACAACAGATGGCTGCATGGCCGTGTCATTGTCAGTTGTATAATACACGTTTCATTAGGGAAATGTGTTTCACTTTAAGAACGCTTCTTTAAATGTGGTTAGACATTTGTGTCAAAGTAAAAGTATTTTGCTAATGGCTGTTTCTTAATTGAACATATGGGGAGGGAAGAGGAAATATAATTATTATTTTACGGCATGCAATTTTTCCAAATTTTTTAGTCAGGTCAGGTCATAGGGTTTAACGTGCACATTTAGAGCAAGCTGTTGTAGTACACGCCTGTTGTGGGTGCAAGTGCTTGCAAGCAAGCTCTTCCATCCAAGATTGGGGGGAGGGGGAGACCACCTGCACTGGCAAGTGCAAGGGAGCACCAGCAGTCCGACGGAAATCGGTAGCAGGTGGGAGTGGGTGGTGGTGCTATGGAATTTTGAATGGAGCATTAATAAGCCAAAGAGAAAAAGGTGCGCAGTTTGATTTGAGGAAATTTTGGCGCGAATTTTGAACGGTCAATCTAAATTGTTCAGTATGCACACTTGGATTAAGTAGGCATTTTAAAAAACCTGCCTACCCACAACACCATGTGATAAATTCAGAAACAGGTCTTGGCATTAAAGTTATTAAAAATTATTTTTATCATTTCCTTTTAAACTAATTTACTTTAAGAAATAATTTAATATTAACAAAAAGAAAATAATGTTGGAAACATTCTCCGTTCATTATTTAACGGTTTAATAACAGAATCCAGTTCTTACACACATACTTATTCCATTAATCATTCAAATCTTACTTTGTACATTTATTAGCATATTTCATTACTTGTCTGAGACCAAAAGGTTTGAAGATGTTTTTTCAATTCAGGAATTCATGTGTCCCATTTTTTACTTGCAGCATATGAATGTGTGTGTGTTTATGTGTCTCACTGGTCAATATACATGTATCTATAATTGTTAGTTTTAACTGTCACTTGTTACCAGCAACTGGTGCCTTAAAGTACATACAAATAAATATGATAAATACAGTCTACTGGTCCAATAATTCAGAAGTGTATTTATTACAAGTACTTGGTAATACAAAAATACAAGGATAATGTTTTGTATTGTAGTGCATAAATATAGTTTGGTTTTTCATCAGAATGCGACTGATAACATGTATACAAAACTACTGAATCATATGTACATGAACGAATAATATTTGAGCCAGATGGTACACGAAACCAAATCAGTTATACACTTACAATGAAGAAGATGAACATCTTAAATTTAAAAAAAATGAACATCTTCCCCATATTGCTTTATAAGAAGTCTAATAAACCCTTAAAAGCACAATGTTTAAAGGAATCCGGAGTTGAATACTCCTAACTTATGGCATAGAGTGTGTTACATATATATATTGTGGGATACAATTACATTCTCTGAAAAAACTACTGGTTGTCGTTCATGGCAACCGGATGGATTGGGAGTGTTATGCATGTATTGTGGGGTACAATTACATTCTAAGAAAAAACTACTAGTTGTCATTCATGGCAACTGGATGGGTTGTTAGTACAAATGGACGTGTTGCCAGTACATTGATACAATCTTACACTCTGTGGTTCCAATAGTTCAAAGAGAGAATCCCAATTTTGTTTTAAAGATGACATTAACTATGTATGAATGTACTCCCTTTGGTAGATAAATTATGTTACCACTCCCTCAAGGATGGTTTAACGAGGCAGTTTTGAACATACCAGCCATTGTTATCAGTACTGATCTGAGGAATGACGGTGTATTCCTAAAGCAACAATTCATTAAACAAATTCTAGCATGCCTGCCAGATGATGCCTTTATAATACAGATACCGAGTACTCTTCCCTAAAATTTTCAATTTAAAATAAATTCATTTTTATGATAAAAATAAAATCTGTTTTTTAAAGCAGAGTATATTTTTGCAATTCTGGTTTTTAATTCATGTATATTTACACATTTAGGATGGAAAACAATGAGACTAACACAAGTTTGTTATTACATGAACACTGTAACAGATCCATAACATCGCAATTCCATTCAATAAACACAAGTATCAGCAACGTATACTTCACAAGAAAAAGCATCAAATGGAATGTAACAAAAACAACAATCCAGACATTTCTATTATTATTTACATGTATTCCAATAATACAAGCACAAATGAAAATGTACACAGCAGCACACAACTCCAGAAAATATGAAAATTTTCAAGATGAGGATGACAAACATGTATCTTTGTTTTCCAACGGGTCTTTTCTCTACTCTGTTATTCAAATCTTGTTAAGTCACAGAGCAAAAATGGCTACTGTAGAGAATAACTAGTTAATGACATCGGATATCTGCTTTATCCTGTGAATGTTTGAATGGGAATTTCTCATTCAGCCTGAACAGGATAAAGCAGATATCCAACGTCAGTAGCTAGTTATTATCTTTATCCTGCAAACCATAAAAATTAATGGGAAAAGCTCTTATTTCTGTTGTTTCTGCCACACTGTACGATGACCTAGAGGTGAAATGAGCAATGTTGTAATGTAGTTATGCGTGTGACATCACATGAGTGACATCAAAAATCATAACCTGTTAGTAGCTGAATTGAACTTTGCTTTAATCAGTCATCGTATTGTATCCATAGAAACGGTGGTTGCAGGATAAAAGTAAAATACTAATATATGTGAGAAATGATGAGAACTGAATGTCAAAGCATCATCAAAGATCAAACATTCAACCTGAGTTCTATAAATAAACATCGACCGACAACGCTAAACAATGTTAATTGCAACAATAACTGACTAGCCATGTCTGTCAAAAATCTGATCCTATAAAATAAAATCCCCAAACTGTGTTAAATTATGAAAATAAGTCTTGCATCAAGAAAAGCACATCTCATTCATTAGATAACATGTTACATTCTTAATTTCCTTTTATCTGTACATGTAGAAAATAATTGATTAGAAAAATACTTAAGCCATATTAGAAGAAACATTGCTGACGTAAAGCACACAAAAATATGCAACAATGGCCTTCTGTATGCTAAACATGTACACAAAATATCAGCTTTGAAAATAATGTTTTACTCATTATGGTTGGCTTTGGAAGACAAGTGAACTTGGAGGTTCACAAACATTTGGATTTCTGTCACTGTACGTTGGTTTCTTTATTTCTTAAACTCAAAGCACAAGTCCAATGACATTTTATATCACTAAATGAATTCTGAACTTTTAAAGAACTCAAAACAAGATGATGGTGTCCAGACTGTAACAGATATATGAACATCACATAAACAAATTTCTTTTTACTACGAACAATACCCACCCCCACACATTAACTTTAAGAGCCCAACAAGGAGCTGTAGCCTTAAATAATGTACTGCATTTTGTAACAAATGTTAATTTCCAACTGATCCTAGCCACATTTCAAAACACATTGCTAGTTACACCTATTTCTGCAAGTTCTAGCTTGGACAACATTTTGCTAAAATTTTAACTATAAAAACATCAAATTTGTTATGCCGCTTTGATTGCATTATAACACTGACTTTCAAACAAAATGTGTTTTTTAAAGATATTCTAAGCCACCAGGTTATGATTTTGTTTATATTCTGCCCTGGGTGTGATCTAGCATAGCTCAGACTTGTGCCCAGGCAGACATGCTTGAACCGTAATTGGATACTGGCATGTTTGGATACTGTCAAGTTTCTATTCATATATGTAGTCATTATTTCCCCACCACCACCTTTTATATTTGTTCTAAGCCCAATATCATGGCTCCTCTACCCCTCCTCCCAATATAGAATCCTGGCTAGGCCAATGTAGGATTCCCTACCAATAGTGACTTATCTCAGCCAGCAGGCTAGTGGTAATATGCATCATGCACTGAATACCCTGCACAGTACGACAAACCATAAACTGATGTTCACGGCCCCCGACTGTCCTTGGTCCAGCTTCTCAAATGTTACTTCAATTTCCAGAGCATACATCATCATCAACCAACACAGTACATACCATCACAAAAGTGTTGAACAAAATGGGGTTGTCTATTGCAAACATTTGAATGTTTTTTTAAATAACTATTGGAGTGAAGAGATAAATAATTAGAGAAATTCAACAGCTGTAGTCTCATATTATATGTTCTCACATGTACATTTGGTGATTAGATGCATTAGTACAAATTCTCTGAACTACACTTGAGAATCACTGTCCAAGAACAGCCCAGTAGTACCCTGAACACATGCAGAAACATATAACCGATTTAACAAACACCAACCATCATTACTCTAACAATACGGCCATGTTGACAGAAACAAATAAACAAACACAACCTTAGTGCTAGTAATAAATAATAACACAAAGTCCATATATTTCTCTTCTTTTTTTTCTTTTGTAGAATAAGACAAATGCATATTTAACGTTTAAGGTATTTATATTTTATAAATTTACATGTAGATGCATCAAATAAAACATTGGATCTCCTATCCTAGCAGTTGTCAACTGTAACAATGGTCTCCCGCCAACACCCACTCCAACAAATAAAAATAACAAACATAACAACAAAGCCCATTCACCCACAACACAAAATTAAAAAGGATTAATAGTCAAACAACTTCTTTAAGACCACCAATGTTGCATGTGCAAGAGTTATTAATACTGACAAACTCAATCTGTGCAAGTCTGTGTAATGATTAGGTGGGGTGTGTTCAATTACTAGAAAGCTGAAATCCCCAGTTAACCTCACTGACTTTATTTACAATTTACCATGATGAACATGCACATTCGCGGAGCAGTTGTTTGCCTTCCCCACATGATAGCAAGCAGCAATGAAACAACAAACTCCTGAAATAGTTTAGGTTTTGCCATAGGGACAAATTACCTGAAACAACAATGAGCGGATTGCAAGTGATTTTTAACTTTCAGGATTAAAAAAAACACTTGTTAATATTAACTACCACAATGTGGTATATACATTTATGTCATTTTGAGGAAAAATGTAGCCAATATCACATGAAGCAGATTAAAGAACCTGTTCAATGTATGATCACATTTTGACAGGAACACTGTTGCAAGTTGTACTACCAGCAAACCTTCACCACTATCTCCAAAGTCTGAAAATTAGTTTATAATGCATTTTGGAAATTAACTGTTTGTATGTTTGTGATACTGATTCATCTTACTTTTATAGTTAAATGGAGGACAATACAAGAATGTTTTCCAGATGTATTAATGATGGACAGTAATGCCAAACAGAATATCATGGTCTGTTCTGTAAACAGTATGCTCTTGTAAAAAATGTGTATTAACGCTTTTAAATAAGAGAAACTGGAATAAGCTGCAACACATCAAAATTGTTAGTCATGTTATATGTGCATTAACATGACAAAATCATTCTGCCTTTATATAACATAGTCTTCCTCTGCAAGTTATTGAGGAAGCACAAAACACTGTTTTTTAAAGCACTTGTTTATAGGCAGCACAAAGAATGTTATTAAAATAAAAACAATTGTTTAAAACATGTCTGTCACAACTCTACCCACTAACTACGTTGGTGAATAGTTAATTTCAAACAAAACAAAACCTTCATGATAGGTGTCAGCATCTAATTTCATACCACTGATTTTTTAAATCTTTTCTTTCTGTGCTGAAAATTATGAACTTTAAATCATTTCTGATGTTCAAAATTATTCAAAATTAAGACATACAATCACAAATGGTGTACCGACACCCATCAAACACAAAGATGCAGCTAAAATATATACTCATCCTCAAAATGACTGGGGTAATTATTAACATAAACCTTAAAAACAAAAACCCACCTAGGATTGGCAAATTTCCCATCGGTTACTTAAGCCATCCAGAATATAAAAGCCATGTAAATAAGTCCAATCAAATTCACAACCTGTTTACTACATGGCTGGGGTTAATTAGTCGATGAGTTATTATTTTATATTTTTGAATAATAAAATGGCCCAAACAGATTTCATTCTACAAAAAAAAAAGTAAATTTTAAATATTACCATAATGTAGTACATTCTGAATCTGCTTTAGAATTTAAGTTCAAATGTCTAATACATTCTGATTATATTATGGCAACATGCAAACAAGATTTTGAGAATGAGTAAATAAAAGAACCATCAGAACAAGTAACAACCTGCCTGTCGCCAAAACCAAAATCAATTTTAATTTTTCACATTTGTGAGTTATATTCATTCTGCAAATTAGTTAAATAACTTTCAAACAGAAATTTTTGCGACTGATATTATATTTAATAAATAAAAACAAATTGTTGAAGTACATGTACCGGTATTTCAACAAGAATTTTTTACTTTTGATTTTATTGTTAGGTAAAAGTCTTAAACCCTACGAACAGCACATGAACTAATTATGTATATATTTTGGAGACAGGCTCAGCAAGGTGTTACGAAGGTAGCCAAGCAACAGAATCATCCCAAACTTACTACAGTCACACTCCTAATATTGGGTTGTTGGGATTTCAAATGAACCTGGGTAAAATACAAAACAGCTTGTTAAAGTGCATGAAAATGAGAAATACATTTACAAATAGATATGCAAGCAAAGGTGAATCATATAAATTACTCGCATGTGAAAATAATCATATTGCTGTATAATGTAGAAGCAAAATAGAATTTAAATAAATGAAATCCTAGACAAACATGATTAAATTATGCGCTACTAGCTGAAACAGCAAATGTCGAACTTTAAAATAAGAAAAACAATTTATGCTGCTATATTAAGTATATATCACCAACAACTAATATGCATTTCAAATACACCCTTTGGTGAGATCATGCAATATTTTTGATAACATATGAGTTGTTAACACACATACGTGTCAACATTATGTGTGTTAACAATTTCAAGACATACAACTGGCAGCTGACGGGTGATGACTCATTTAAAAATGTATCAAACTCGCTTTCGCTCATTGGATACATTTTAAACCAACTAGTTGTGAGATAAATGGTATCTAACGGTTACTTGTGTATTATTCTCTATGTCTAGTCGGTTCCGTCCTTTTAATGTTTAATGCTACCAATTCTGGCATTAATAACTCAGAATTATTGCTGTTATGAAAGCAGAAGAAATAGAATCATCTTAATTATATACAAGTTGTCTTCTTTAACGAATATATTTATAATTCAATTTACTACTAGTATTTTCAATGAGTATATGAAGGGGAGATAATTCTGTTTAAAAATAAATATTTTTGGAGTTGCTTGGTATTAAAATAACATGTATACTCTTCTTTTTTTTCTTTTTTAAATAATACAATCAATTTATAGCTTATAAAATAATAAGATTTCAGGTAATTTTGACCGTGAAAACAAAACAAAAGTGTTTTTTTCTTCTAAATTTAATTTTGTTACTTTGCCAAATATTCATCAACATCTGCTGTGAAGTGTAAACACTGAACCTTCAACTATATGCATTTGAAAATTACAACCAAGTAATTTAATTTACTAGTAGAACATTTAGAGGACAACCAATGGAATTGAGCATGTTCAGTTACGGTGAACATTTCAAAATGTTATATCAGAAGGATGTTACCGACAAGTTTGTAGTTTTGTGCAACTCATCTGTCTTTAATGGCCCTGTCTAGGCACCGTGGGTCAACTTGCTTAATTTTTTTAATTCTCCAATTTCACAAGATTTGATAAAATAGGAATCTAGTAGTACTGAATGGGGCTCTTTATTTACATGGCGTGAAGCACATTACAATTTGAAATTCCTGAGTTAGTTGTGCAACAATTATGTGAGATCATTTAATTAAGTTATTTATTACAAATGTAAAAATGGTGATAAGTTTATGGCACTTAAAAATTATATAGTGCCTTTAATATGGGAAGCACAAATAAATATTCCTAATTTACCTAAAGGTAGTTTTACCAATGATACTGAACAATAACTGTTTTGCTAGTTTTAATATTAACTCATTGAAAAATTACAAATATCTTAGGAATATCATTAGTTTATTTTAACTAAAGGAAGGAAGGAAATGTCATTTAATGATGCACTCAACATATTTTATTTACGGTTATATGGCATTGGACATATGGTTGAGGATCACACAGATATTGAAAGAGAAAACCCGCTGTCGCCACTTTATAGACTACTCTTTTTAATTAGCAGCAAGGTATCTTTCATATGCACCATCCCATAGACAGGATAGTACATACCACAGCCTTTGATATACCAGTTGTGGTGCACTGGCTGGAACAATAAATAGCCCAATGGGCTCACCGACAGGATTAATCCAAGATTGACCGTGCATCGATCGAGCTCTTTACCACTGGGCTATGTCCCGCCCTTATTTTAGCTAATAACATTGGTTAAAATAAACTGATTATAATCAAATTGTCTGTAAAATGACTGCCAACAGCAAGATAAACATGCCGGTTTAATAAAACAGTAAGATAGATAGCAGAAGAGATTATGCTTAGCCATGCAACAAATGCAAAACTATGTGT
>JAECMU010187993.1:3314-22933 GCA_016106625.1 Dracogyra subfuscus
CACAGGAACAGGAAAATAAAGTGTATAGAACTGGTTGTTGGAACATTTGTCAAGTCCATTATATCAAAGAGAAACTGCATTACTGTTTGAGAGTTTAGATAAAGTATATCATCTTAAAATGGTCAGCCAATCATTTTAATAAGTTGACTGTCATTAAATACACTGGGGAAAACTATACAAATCTAATTAATTTGATAGAAACACACCATATATTGTATAAATAAAGACTAACACAGCAAAGACAAAAAGATAATTTTAATAACAATAAATTTTAAATCAGTTATGCAATACATAAATAGCTGTAATTTGTAAAGTAGAATTATTAAAACTACATGCTCTTCTGACAATATGTGGTATTTGTTAAGTAAAACTGGCAGGGTTTTTCATAATTTTTGTACATCTAGCATGTTTTTGATCAACACTGCTCTTACGTGATCACTTAGTATGCTCCATAAGTTTGTTGTTAATGGGTTTTAAATTTATGACTAACTTTTAGAAATACTCTCTATTCAGTTGTCAATAAGACTGTTATTCGGAACCATTCAAGTGATAAAGAACATGTAAGAAGCATTTACTAATTTTAAGATAAGATTTGACGATTTTATTTTGAGGAATGCTGGATATTTTACAAGGCTTGAAAATGAAATTGTACACTATTCTGATTAAGAAACTAAATGAATGAATGAATGTATAACACACCAGCACAAAGGTTAACAAAGTACCATAAACTGCTGTGTATTAGCAGACTCCTTGTATAAGCCGACCTCTTAGTTTGACCCTAAATGTCAAGTACAAAATCGACATCATATATAAGCTGAAGTCATCTTTTGTCCAGCTGTACCGTGTACTGATTTCAATAATACTGTCAACAAAATTGTATAGACTTTTCATTTAATTTTTTCTCCATTAATTATTACCGACATGGTAGTCATTATCAAAATTCTAACGTCTTCCATGCAGGGTAAAAATAATTTATCACTGATAAATTGTAACTGAAAAAGAAACAATTCAAGCTGTAACACCATATCACTGCACATAAGTAATTAAAATTATTCACTGGACTGCAAATAATAAACTCATTAAGGCACGTTTAATCCCTGTTTTCCCTCCACACAGAAAAATGATTCAGTGATCCATGGCTGTTATTTACACTGGTGCAGGTGGCAAAATTGTGTGATCCTATCAAGTAAGACCTTACAAATTGATATAGACAGAGGTGTTAAACAAAGATTATGGGCGGTTGGAAAGAACATGTTTTTACCATTGAAATGGCAATAAAACAAGTAATTCTTATTATTATTCATCAAACTATTAAAACATTCATGAACAAAAAAATACATAATATTGCATCATGGGGTGTTTTATTTATACTGTGCACAAATTATTGTTACATAAGCTGTGAAAGGCTGTAAGGGCCTGATCAAATTTGTAAGTTGCGGTAAGTAGTGTTTTCGACTGGAATTTTATACTCCAATTTGTTGCCTCCGTGTATAAGTTGACTCATCTTTTCGAAAGCATTTCTAGATTTTAAAAGTTGGCTAATACACAGCAATATATGGTAATGCCAACCATGTTGACAATATCAAATTAATATATTTTAACAGGAAAGAAGATGACTGGTTTTAAATTTACATTAAAAATTAGGGTAGATATTTACAACAGTACAAGCTGTCTAGAACTGCTTCTCAATTGTCAGATTCTGCTTCCAAACTAATTGTCAAAAGCAGATGTTGCTTTCCATTGCACAACATGAGTTACAAGCCTTGTTTTTTAAGTGAATATATTTCAAGTAACCAAAATGTGAAGAAATCACGTTTTAGCGAGAATACCAGTGTTGTAAGAAGACCAAGTAACTTTAAACTGGAACATTTTTACATTCTGTTACAATAATCTGTAACATAATCAAATTCTGTAACATAATCACTACTAGCAAGTTTTGCCATGTAAAATATTATTATTAAAAAATTACTGACAATAATAGAAAACCCAGCTACATTTCGTCTTTAATCAAGTAATACTGAATATATTTTTGCCATCTTATTTGACAATGAGTTGTTGATGTTTATTGCAATAAATGTCTATCATTTTTAATAGAAAGTTAATTATATGTACCTGTACAGTGCTAATATTTTAATTTGATATAGATTTCTTATAGCACCTACATTGTATGAATGAAAGTAATTTCAAATATTAAAGTTATACACTACGATCTTCATTAGAAAGCTGTCACTTGGTTTCCTATTATCCAGTGTCATATATCAACAACAATGTAACAAACAGATCAAGTAAAATTAGTATGTTAATGTAGGTTTCCATTATTAATAATGTAACTATATGTACATTAAAGATGAAAAACAAAAAGCTAAATAACATTAGAACTGTTCCAAAAGTAATTAAATGAAAGGAAGTAGGGTTAATTTTTTTTTTTTTTAAATACCATTCGCTAACAAAATGAATTTAAAAACTTATATTTATATTCGAGAAATTTTAACAGTCAATTTTTTTCTTTCAATTAAGCATTTTGAAAGTACTGTTAAAGCAATACACGTCCCTTAACGGACTCCTAAATTCAAGGGCCAAACATTTGTGAAAAGTGAGTAAATCAAAATAAAAGTTAAAATTTGATCAGTAACACTACATGATAAAGCTATATGCAAAATTTCACCTCAATATTTTTAGATACTGCAAAAGAAAAACTCCAGAATTATTGTTTTTATCTAACTCTGTCAAAAGTCCAGAATTATTTTTTAGATCTCCTAAGTTCAAGGGCCATAACTCTGTCAAAAATAGGTAAATTGGCAATGCATTTTAAACTTCATCTGTACATGATAAAGTTATATACAAAATGTCATTTCAATATATCAAGGCTTTCTAAAAAAAGGGTAGTCTGGAAAAAAAAAATTCACACTGCCTAAGTTCAAGGACAGACAGACAGACAGACAGAGTCCCCATCTGGTTGGGACCAGTAGGGGACTAATGAATCTTCACACACATATGACTCCCACTCTACCAATTACTTGCAGAACAGCCCAAACCCAAAACCACTTTAGACAGCATAGACTTTACATCTATTATGCTGATATTACAGGTAAACTCATATATTTCAGAATGCTTCAAATGCACCACAAAGCAAACCACACACCAGAAAGTATCCAAAATCCAGATGTTTTTAAAATGATACACTATTAACAGCAACATTATACAACTAAAAACATTTCTGAAAAGGTTGACATTACATGTACATTAAAATCATTAAATGCTTCTTTCTTTGAACCTCTTCAAAACCAACAAAAACAATATGGATCATGCAATTGTTAACTTAAATACCAAAAAGAACACACCAACAAGGAAAGAAGGATTTTTTTTATTTAATGACACACTCGACACATTTTATTTATGTTTATATGCCGTCAGACATATGCTTAAGGACCACACAAGAGATTGAGAGAGGAAACCTTCTGTCGCCACTTCATGGGCTACTCTTTTCAATTAGCAGCAAGACATATTTTATATTCACCATCCCACAGACGGGATAGTACATTCAACAATAGCCTTTGTTAAACTAAAAAATGCATGTACACACTCACACCCGCAAGGGAACATTTTGTTCAGTATATCGTCACAATTCACTACACAAGTTTAAGAGATCTCTGCAAAATTTTAAAACATTAAAAGGTTTGTTGCTAAGCAATTTTCAAATGACTATAAATATTGCTATTCAAAATTTTGAAAATAAAATGTTAGCTGCACACACACACACCAGTGTTCTTGCTGAGTGAAAATTAAAGGAGGGTGGCTGCCTGGCACCACCCTTCAAATAAAAAAAATATATATTAAAAAAAAATAATAATAAAGAAGGGAAAGCTTGGTTACTGTATATTGATTGTTGTGTACTCCTTATTTTGAAAATAGCAGAGATTCATGCTGTAAAATATAGTAGGGTGCGGCAAAATAAAGGAGGGCGGCAAATGCAATAGTGGGGCGGGCCACCTAGCTTAGATGGAGCAGCAAGAACACTGTGCATGCACACACACACACACACACAAACAAAAACACACTACTGCATTGTAATTTGTATAATTTGTACATCCCTTCAGATTATGTCAAAAGATTAAAAATTAATGAAATATCACAAAAACACAATTATCAAAACCCAATGGGGATCAATCATGCTTCAAGAGCACTTTACCACTGAGCAACGTCCAGCTCCGTGATATCTGACCCAAAATCTTGGATAAATATAATGGTTAAATCATGAACAAAGAGGTTTTAAGATAGGCCTATGCAACACGAAAATCTATATATATAATAAACAGTCTAAACTATATATTTGATATCAACTTTGGATGAATTTTTATTTGATTATGTCATCTGTAAAAATATACTATTTTTAGCATATACAACATTACATGGTACAGGCATTTGACACTTTCAAATACTAAAGACAGAAAAAGATAATTTAGGTCAAAAAACAAATGTCTGATTCCAAGAACATACCTAGAACAAGAAATCCACACAAATAAATGTCTTACCTACTACAAACCTATTCAGTGTCAATGACAGGTGCAACCATAAATATTCATTTCAATGGGGGGTTTCTTTTGGTTTTTAATTAAAACTCAACTTGAAAAAAGAATACAATTAAAATTTTAATTTAATAATTTTGAAATTTAAACAAAATATATACATCGAAACCAAATTTGACTGCTGTATAACTTATAACTTGCGAAAAATGGAGCTAAATGAAATTTTTTAAATGTGAAGCTAAACACAAAAGTACTGTACTTTTAAAGTTTTAAAATTAATTTGTTTTAGTTGTAGAAGTTAATACCGGCCATCTTTGGCACTATAATGGCGAGACTAAAAAGGGCTGACACTAAGTTTGTTTAGTTTTGATAGATTTTCAGTGTGTGTGTGTTAAAATAAATATGTAGTTGTCAATGTAATAAAAAAAAACACACAAATATATACAAAATATATCATACCTAATATTTTCCAGTACATTCCCTAAAACACACATTTACATGTTTTAAAGGTCTTAATTTGATTTTTATGAAAGATGTACATACAAGTATCTTGGTTTCTAGCCAGAAACATTTCCTGACCATGATAGTGCTTCTTTATCTTTCTTTTTAATAAACCATCTCTTTGACATAGCTTTTTAAATTAAAAAAAACAACTAAAAAAACTATATACAATAAGAACATTCACTAAAATAACAAAGCATCCATAACACCAAGCATAATTTGAAGTGTTTTTATGTTCAACAAAGTTATGCTTCTATGCAAACACGTAAAGCATAAGTTATTTCTTGAGTACTCGTCCATCACAAGGATGATTCGGCTATTAGCATGTCCAAAGTATTCACAGGAATGCCACACCCTTTCATCACTGGAAGTTTTCATCACACAGTCCTGTCGGGTATCCTCTGTAATATCTGATGTGCTGAAAACCTGGTAGTTTAACTCCAGTCACTCACAATACGGATGACTTGCACTGACGAGCATTCATTTCACAAATAATATTCATTTTAGATGACAATGGTTTAAATATAAAACATTTTGAAGACAAGAGTAAAACAAAAACAAAAATATTAAATCACAAACAGAACACAATAATATGAATAACAATTTAGAAATAAATAATAATAATAATAATAATAAAAGTTTTTAAATCCATATTCTAAACATTGATGCTGGATGTGGACAGGTGTTCAAACACGTAAACTTCATTCATATGAGAGTGTGGCTCAAAATCAAGGCTGTATGCAACACTTGGAAAAATAGACTTCAACTAAAATTACTTCAAACTGACTTGCATCAGAAGTAAACACCACACCACAGATTTTTCTTAAACTCTACAAGGACAATAAAAAAAAGCCCTTAAGACTGTGTCAAGAGTTTTGAATGGATAAATATACTAACCAGTCTTGACCGTCAATTATTTAAACAATTTTGGATTTAGGATTCTGCTTTCAATTTTTAAATTGTTGCTATGTATCATCTTAACAGTCAGTCCAGACCACTACATTTTAAATAATCTTAAAATAGCAAACAACAAATCCTTAAATGTTGAATGTACAGTGGACTCAGTCTAAACCGGATTCTGTGTAATCCGGATCTCTGTGTAAACCGGTCCATTTCTAAAGTCCCATCTAGCAACCGTTTATCTCTATATAAATCTGTCTACTCCGAACTCTGGATCAAAAATCAAGAACGCACCAACCGTTCATGCATTAATTACCTCCGTCTACACCAGTTTGGGATTTTACTGAACAATGGGCTGCTTAATTAGTTGAACAATGATCGTCAATTGCCACGTAATCAGGACGCCGTTGCAAGATCAAATACAAAATGTAATCGCACTCCGTTAGATCAATCTGATTAATATTAGTGTGTGTATTGATACCCAACTGATTTTTCACTCTTATGAATTCGGCGAGTTATACTTGTCAACCTAACACATGTATAAATAGGTGCGAATCGTAAATTAATCATAGTGATACTTTCTGTTTAAATAAATAAAATGTTTGTTTATTCATTTTGCTTTTTTTATGTGTTGGAGGCATGGCAGTTTAAAGGGAAACAAGTTCAATATGCAGCCACTAATATTTTATCCATGGGTTCAAACTGCATTGTTGATCGTGAGTTGTCGATCATTCAAGAACCATAACTCTGGATAAACTCTATCTAAACTGACTATTTTGATGGTACGAAGTGAGTCCGGTTTAGCTTTTTTTAAGAGTCCACTGCATTTGCAAATCTATATTTAACAGCTGAGGTTAAGATAGCACAGACACATACCTATTAAAGTGACAGACTCTAGTTTTTAATCAACTATAAATAGCATATCATTTTACTATTAGAGCAGTTTTTGATAAACAGTCAAACATGACTTAGATTTTATAGTTTATATTATACATTTCCATACAAAGTGTTTCTGGTGATCCTTTTGTTTCTAATACCACAAAATATATTTTTCATCTAAATGCAAAATTTGACAGTAAAGTAATAACTGTATATCAGCTTTTTACTTCGTAAAGGCTAGACAAAAAACAAATTACTATTTGACCAACAGTCCAAACCAGCATTAATATAAACTACATAATACAGGAAAGGAGATTTCAGTGCATATACAAATATAGCTGTATTCAAATTTATCACACTATTTATGTTTTCAAAATATCATTTTAAGTGTTCATGTCAATAAACTGATAATGTTTAGAGAAAAGAACAATATCTATGCAAGATCCTCAATTATTCCAGAAGAAGCTGCTGCTTGTGATGACAGTTCTTGACCACGTGGAGGGTATGCAGTTGCTGCACTGACCCAGACACAATTACACCAGCTACATTCTCCAACCATTTCACTGCCAAAAGTTACGACACACCAGGCTGTTAAACGCACCATGGTAACATTTATCATGTTACACTTCCAATGTCAGCCTTCTTAAAAATATTAAAAATGATTATTTATACCGTCAGATTGTTCATTTAGGTAGTCATTCTGTTCATTCAGACTGGATAAAATCATTGTTATGACAACCGTCATCCATTTGAAGCACCAAAAGTTCCTTGAATTCTTCACCTAACTGCACCCAGAATCACTAAAGGTGTCGGTAAACGGTCTCATAATCTTCAAGGAGGTAAAGAAATCCATAAATCCAGACACTTTTAATGTTGAAATCTGCACACTCCAAAGCTTTTGTTGCTAACTCAAATAAAGGCAGATGGATGCTACTTTCAATGTCAACAAAATACATGGACTGTTACCATTTTACTGTTATGAATAAAAAAGCACACATTTAAATGTATAACACATCTTGTTAACAGTAAACACTTCTTTAATGACATGTATATATATTATCAATAAATAACATAAATATACTTGACAGTCATGCAATCTAATTATCTATTTATACGCTTCCAGTTATGCCAAAAGGCACCACAAAAGTCCCACTAAACCAAAATATAAAAACTATCTTCCAACAGCTATAAATTTACCATAAATAAAACCAAAAAACCAAAATCATAATATATACCAACAGCTGTACAACTGTACGATACAAAATCATGTATCTTACTTTTACGGCTGTAGTTACAAACTATGTTTAACTTACATAATTTAAAACATTGACAGCTGTAAGGTGCCACATCATCCTTTTTACCCTACAGCAGCTGTAGTTACCAACTATGTTTAACTTACATAATTTAAAACTTTGATACCTTTTAGATGTCACATCATCCATTTTACCCCTACAGCTGTAGTTACCAACAATGTTATTCTACTTTTATCCATCCCGAGTCGGGCCACCGATCTTATCGGAGATCGGACTTGGGATGGGCGTGTTCGAAACCCTAGTGGTATATATATGGACATGTTAAACTAATTATCATCTTCATCATCATCTACTTTTACACCTGTAGTTACCAACTATGTTTAACTTACATAATTTACAACCTTAACAGGCCACATTATCCTTTTCACTCCTACAGCTGTAGTTACCAACCATGTTAATGTTAACTTTACCACAACGGCTGTAATTACCAATGTTAATGTTAAATTTACACTTTCAGCTGTAGTTACCAATATGTTGTTAATTTTACCACTTCAGCTGTAGCTACCAACAATGTTTTCACAAATTTTACCTCTACAACTGTAGTTACCAACTGTTATCATTATTACCTACAACAGCAGGAAGCTGTTGAACTATTTATCATCTTCCTACAGTTCTAGTTACCAACTATGTTATCTTTATTACCCGTTGCTATCTGCATTATCATTATAGTTATTTTATACCCGATTTCTCAACTAATTTATCTTTTATAAATGGCCAAATGTGTCATTTTCTCTTTCAATTGCCTATTTACTTTACAACATGCTGAGTTAAAATTTACTTTAGGTCTAGTAAGCAGTCACATTTTTCCTTTTATTTAACTTTCGGTTTCTACTAACATAATTTTCAGGAAGAATGGGGTGGGGAGCATGATATGTTCAATTTACTAACTTACTCACCTTTTTTTTCTTAGTATGTGCTGCATGTGTGTTCTCATTAACCGTTTTGATCTTGATGATGTTTGAAGAATGCCGGAATTGATTTTGTTTGGACCCAGCAGATTTCGATGATTTCGATGACTTATTTGTACTCCCTGACATTCCTGATGATGGTTGCTGCCCTCCAGAATTTGATGAATTATTTCCACCATATTGATTCCCAAATGATTGTTGTGGTTGCATTTGTGGCACTGTTGATGGAGGTGGCCCCATCCAAGGTCCTGCATAAAAAAGAAGTTCACAATATTAAAAGTCTTGTCTACCATACACTTATTCAGTGTGACCGACACTTGCATCCACAGATATTCATAAACATCCATCAGGGGAACCAAAAACCAAATGTTAATGACAGTTGAACCATGATCGAAGATTAAGTGAAATGAAGAAAGCTAATCTCATCTCCTTTTCATGAATAACTATCCTGGATTCTGGGTAACTTAAGTGGATTCCCCTGCCTGTCTGGTTCGAACTTCACACAAGCTGATTGGTCAAAACCTTCCACCTTCCCCCTGTCAAGGGTCACTTCTTCCAATCACATGATATTCTCTCCCTTCTTTCAACTGAGCCCACTGAAAGGCTGATGGATGTGAGGAGGCCAAATAGGTCTTTAATACTGTAAACCGTGAACAAAATGCGTGCGTATAAATTTCGCGTCGTTCGCGTCCGACCTTATGTCGCGAAATTAATACACACGCACTATTTTTCCGTTTGAAGTGTGCTTAAAGTTTTGTTTTGAAATATTTTATTGAGAATAAAATTCACAAAAAAAATATCACTCAACAGGCAAAGTGTATACACGAGCTCTCCTTGATGGTGACTAATCGTTAATTGTTTTATGTAGCTTCAATCAATGGCGACTAATCGTTTATTGTTTTATTTACCAAAGGGTGTTAACGGTTAACACCTGAAGCTGTGAATTGTGATTCTAATACAGGAGAGGTGGGTAGAGCCTAATCCCCTCTTTAAACTCTGTACCAGGCACAATTGCTTGATGTAGGACAACAGAATATTGATTTACAGAGAGTAACTTTATAATAATTACAGTGAGCTGTCTTTATCCACTTTTATTTTTTTGGAGCTGTCAACGGTCGTTCGCGAAATTTACACGTCGCGAACATCCGCTAAGGTATACATTCGCGAAAAAAAGACGTCGCAATATTAATACGGTTTACAGTACCAGAGGCCAAAATAAGTATTCATGAAATGAGAAAACAGTTAAAAGTTTTAAACATTTCTTTTCATTTTATTCTGGCTTCTGGGAAACTCAAGTGCAGACTTCAACAGCAAGGGCAGGATCCAAGAAATGTAATGGAATCTGTTACAATCACTCTTCATCCATGATCAAAAGTTTACTTCGTCATAATGGAAGATTTTAGTCATGTATGACCAGAATAATCAAAGTGATGTTGTAATAAACCACAAACAAATTAAGATGTGTTAATTGTTATTATGGAAACATCAATCAACATGATAGACTAAACAATACATAAACCATCATAGGTTAACTAATGTTAAGTCTATTAGGTGGCAACAGTTAGTGACAATGTGCTGGACAAGATCGCTTATGTTAACCTGGCAAAGTGCACAAAAAACAAAAAGTGTGCACCTTTAAACTGTGTATCTCTCTTAGTGTAGTAGTTAAAGGGTGGAGAGACAAGTCACCCAAGGGTCGATAAGGATCTCCCAGTTCTTCCAGTAGAGATGGAGCCTTCTTCCAACACTGGTCAAAACATTGGAAGCGTTAGGTCCTAAGTCACTATGAAGCTCGTAGTCAGGGACTGGTGAAGATAGAGGTAACCAGCATTGGTTGAAACATTGGAAGCATTAGGTCCTAAGTCACTATGAAGCTCGTAGTCAGGGACTGGTGAAGATAGAGGTAACCAGCACTGGTTGAAACATTGGAAGCGTTAGGTCCTAAGTCACTATGAAATTCGTAGTCATGGACTGGTGAAAATAGAGGTAACCAGATGAGATATTAATTTCAAGGCTGCCATCGTGCTTGCCTTCCTGGTTTGCCAAGCCTGCATGACGAAGTGGAAGGCTTCAAGTCTGTCGACTTCTTAGTAACTGACTTGGTAACCGATGCAAATTTTGATTTTAAAAAATCACTTTCTCTTAAGCCTCAACTGGAAAGAGTTGGTGAACTCCAGGGCCCTGTGGTTGCCAACAACTGTAGAGATTTGTTGCATTGTTCAACAACAAACTAAACCTTGCCTTCGATGCAAAGACAATTTTACTAATAAATCAAAGATCAAAGTATGAATCCAGTATGGTTGCAGTCACTGTAATCCAAGTTAAATATTGGGCATCTCCACTCCAGAGGCGACCAATGAGATAATGGAACCCACAGCAAGCAATTCAATGGAAACATTCTTTTTTGAATCCACAAAAGATGGAACAGGACCCTTCTTGGCAGGTGGTTGAGGCAAATCTGGTATTAATTCATACTCGGTTGTTATGGCATCCACCACTGGCAGCTTGAATTCTGATGGCTCTCCATTAAAGTACACACGCCAGATAATCTTCTCTGGAGTCCATAATGGAACTTCAGTCCTGTCTGGAGGCCAATGATGGATAATCTGGAGGTCCTGATGTTGAGTCGTAGTACATATGATCCCTATAATCCCTGCTATCTTAGACTAGTGACACTCCCTGGAATGAGATATCCTGGAACACTTCCTGGAGTTACTGTGGCATCCCTGAGATGAAGCTTGACTGGAAACTGTTAACTCCCCACAGGTAGCTGATGGGTCACGATGACGGGCAGATGACTCTGTAGACGGCTCCATGTGGGTCCAACAGGACCGGTCTTTTAAAAGCTTCCATGTTGCCTCTGGAGATCCCATGGATCCTGTTACTATAACAGGAAGAGAAGACCAATCACCCATGACATATGCAGATGAGCTGTGGCCTGATCAGACAATGGCACTCCACAAATTCTATAAGGGCGGACCTCACAGACTTTGTGATGTTGGTAGTGAATTACTTTGCAGCAGTCTTAGGTGTCACAGCATCCAAGGACTTTAAATAGGCAGACAAATCATTATCAGTCAGACCCATACACACACCAAACTTGGGAGTTGGCAAAAAACAAGCTGGTCGGCTCTTGAAGCACTCCTTGTGTGGCAATGTGAATTCAAAACAGTGGTTAAATCGTGGATAAAGCAAAACCCAAACCACAGATAGTTTGGATTATCAAAGAGCTAAATGAATTATGTCCAAACCACAAAAGTGAAGGAGAAAGAAGTGAGAGAATATCATGTCATTAGAAGAGATGACCTCTGACACAATTGAAGATTTTGACCAATCAACCATTGGAAAGTTTCGACTACTCAAAAGCATAGGGCAAAAATGCACCTATATTATCCAGAGGCTAGGATAAGAATGAAAATATAGAAAATTAAATGCCTAGTTTTTTCAATTGATGCAAGATGAACTGAAAAACATTGAGCACATGCATATTTTAGTCATTAGAAAGTATAAACTTATTTTGGTTCATATTTGCACGAACTAAAAAATCAGTGGTCAATTTGTACTTGAATTAGGAATCATGGTTGAACTGCTTACAACAAATTGGGGCATACAACTTGTGAGAAACGGAGTTAAATGTGCAAATTTAACCTAGAGTTAAATGCAAAAGTATTTTAATTACAAAAATATGTAGTTATATATTGCAATGAACATCGGTAGATGCAAATATAAACAAAGTTTCATCAAAGGAATGCTCGTGCAAGGCTTTTGGACTGGTATGCATATTTAATGATATATAATGCACATTGTTGCTTAATATCAACAAGTATATTATTATATTTAATTAATAAAACAGTTAACAGCTGTTATATATAACGGGTGCAACCATTTAATACCATCCCAGTGAATATGCCCTTTGGTTAGCTGGTGGTTACGTAATGCTTAACCTGTCACGTCAGGAATTAGTCTTAGAATTGAAGAAACAAGAAATAAGTTTTTTGTTTGTTTTTTAAATACAAAATAAACCACCACTGGTTAAGTGTGGAAATAACTATTATAAGGTTTTGTCCTATGTACTGAAATAATAAAAGGAGTGTTTTCTTAGTTAACTGGTCTACACCAGAACTTTCCGTGGGCTCCACCTGTGATTCCTGAATGGCAGGTGTATATTTGTTTGGTAGACAAAGCCATTAATTACTGATGTCTAGACACAAAAATTATGTACAGGCAGTATTTTTTCAATATCACAAGGTATTGAGAGATACTGGCCATTCCTAAAATGGTAATGGAAATCATCAGATGCCATGCTTTATTACTGAAACTTCAAAGGCAATGACGACTTGTATTCACCAGAGTCTGCACAGCAACAACAGGACCTAGATGATGAAACCCTTCTAAGTTTTCCATGGAGACATCCTTCAGATAGTAGTTGGCAAAGATGGGAGTCTGTCACCCCAAAACAACCAGGGATAATGTGGTGAATAGGTGTGTTGCAGTTCAATGACATCGTGGTGGCCAAGGCATGTAACTCATGCAGGTTAGTAGCTGAAGGAGCAGGCAAACAGTCCTTCTGATAGGCACTCGGGCTAGTAAAACAAATCCAGGTGGCCATCATATTCTTCATAATATCCTTCAAATGACAAATTACAGGAGAAGAAAAGTATCTTGCTATTTTGCTGACAAGATCTAGTTCTCTCAATGTAGTGATGCAGGGTTCTAACAGGGCACAAAGATAAGTTCTCAACATCTGCTGGACCAACGAAGAAAGAGAGGACTTGAACCACATATGAATGAGGCACTTGGGGTAATATAAAAAAGAAATATGTAGTCCAAAAGAAAATAACATTATCACTTGAGTATTATGAGTGATTGTTTTTGCTCCAATGTAGACTACCAGTAGGCCTAATAGTATGCATTTTTCTTTTGGATTTTTTAAGAAAGACAAATACTATAACCCCACTTTGTTCTATTAATGCAAACTGAAATATATTTAGTTACAATAATGTATTATATTATCAAATCATTTATGTTGATTTACATGTCAAGTTGATGAAAAACGAAGAGCTTTGTCATAAACAACTGCTTTTGTTTACACTGTGCATAAAGGAGTTGGTTGGAGCTGACATCACTTCACCAGAAGCAAGAATTCCAGATGCAACAAAGACACACAAAAAAAAGGCTTCCCCCAGTTAGCAGGAATAATTACATTTTTATTAACTCCAAAATTATGCATTTTTTATTGTTAAAGTGTCAGTATGTATTGGTGGTCCGGGCATGCAATTTTCCAACACAAGGTTCATGTTTAAGTTTACTACCCCTTTATTGTAGCACTTAAAATTTTGTGAGACATGAATCCACAGTAAATATTTACTGTTCTGTTATGGGTTAATTTAAACAGCAGCAACAAACAGGCAATGTTCACACCTTCATGAATACTTTAGCATCACCAGTGGGGATTTGGAAACAGGGAACCTGGGTGGCCTTAAGCCCAGAGGTCAGGTTATGTATTCACAAAAAGAGAAAATGATCCAAGTGTTTTCTTCATTTCGTTTCATACCTATCCTGACCTCTGAGTTATGGCAGCGTTCAACAGAAGGTGGTAACTACATACTCCAAGATGCCAATGCCAAAACAGGAATCATGACTAGAATGGACTCTTGACAAATTGGTAAATTATAGACATGAATCGCTCACTTGGTATTTAACTATACCTCTAAAAAGTGAACCATAGCACTAATGATAGATCAAAGACCAGTAAATGATCCACATTATTACAGCATAAACCTTGAAACTTGTTTTAATTTAATTTCAGCTGTGACATAATTAGGGAATAAAGGATTGTCTATAATGGCAATGGTCAGTCATAAGATTATCATTAGCACAAGATTTGATTAAAATCTTAACGGTGGAACTTGAGAAGTCGCAAATCTGAAAAGTTGACAGCCAAATACTGCACCATGGCATAAATTCCCATGGCCCTTTGGGTCAGTGGAGCTAAATACTGTTTAAACCCCCCACAAAAACAACTTCAATGAATGCATCAACAAAACACAAAACATGCATTAATAATAATCATTAGTAAACTAAAATATATTAATGGTTAGCATTCATCAAAGTTATAGTCCAGACAACCTCCAAACCCTTGGGAGAGGATGGTGTTAGTCAAAAGGTGGTAACAGTTAAGGGTCAATGTGTATAACATGACAACTAATGTTAACCTGACAAAAAGTACCATCATCAGAAACAAGTGCGCAACGTAATTTGTGTGTGGAAAATAGTTGTCACTCTCACCTGTCTGACAGTAAGACATCTTCACCATTTCCATTAAAGTCATCAAAGACATTTAGGATAGCCATAATTGACCAGTCTGAACAGCAACTACAGGTCCCAGTTATTGAAACCCATCCGTACGTTCTGCCGAAACTTCTCCGAGGTAAAGGTTAGCAAAGATGGAATCAGTAGTCCAGAAACACCTGATTAATCCGTAATCTGTGTTACAATGCAATAAATTGTAGCTGCCAAATCTCTCGGTTCAAGAAGACTAGAAGTAAATGTAGGCTTGCAGGATGGTAGAGTGGATCCACATTGAGACTGAATTCTTTGTAATATTTTAAATTTGACTCATGCTGTCTTGTGTCCCCTTCTGAAGTCTCAAGTTGTATCAGCATAGAGCTCAAGAGCATGTACTGGATCATCTAACCCCAGGGTGGATAAGGTTTGAACCATAAAACTCTGGTAAGACTGGAGTTTATTCTTGGCAACAAAACTCACATAAAGACCCCAAGTCAACTGCTGAATCACAGAACCGACACTGAACCATGTCAACATCCAAGGCATTAAGTTCATGAACCTGAGCAGGAAATAGCAAAATCCAACAATAAAACTGTCTTCCTTGTTAGCTTGCTGTAAGTGTCTTCTTCAGAGCTTCTAAAACCGTATTCAAGTTCCATTTCAATGGCCAAAAACTTACCTGGTTTTCAAATTTAAAGCCCATATTTATCATAGCATGAAGTCCGAGATACAAGCCCATCTTAGCGTTGGTTACCTTATTCTGTGCAATATTAAATATGGAAATATAACTAGCGATGGTAGATCCCTTTGAGCTTCATTGAGTCCCTCAGACAGGTGCTTAATTTTCTTTTTATTTGTATCCCAACATAAGTGCATCTGGATCACCTTTTTCAATCTCCCTTTTCTTTCTCCTTTGCTCATGTAGTCCAGACATATTTCTTTTAGCTTTTGATAATCCAGACAGACTGTGCTCCAAGACTGTTCTTCACAAACCATCTTTGAAAGCAGAGCCAGTCACATGTTTAAGTGGCAGCCACAGCATCTTCAAAGTAGCTTCTGTGGACTGCGAAGAGATCCCTTCTTCTTTAAGTTTGTGGTGATAACATTCAGTGTAGATGGAAGAGGTATGGATTCGAATGATGTAGCCTGAATAGAGGATGTTGAAGCAACTGGTACAATAGCGGATTAAGGTCAAGAAGACACACAAAATCTGGAAACCAGAGGCATGTTCGCCACATCCAGCATTTGAATTTCTTGACAGCACTACAGCTACTGCCATCATGTCTACTACCTTTGCCCCTACTGACAGCAATGCATTGCAATGTCTTTCATTCCCTCGTCATTGATGACCTCCAGTGACTCACATCAGAGTTGGCAGTTCATTTTAACTAAATCATTATGATTATTATTTTTGTAAATAAAATGTTACATGTGCTCTGCTTCTGGGAATATCAGCAAATCCCATTGATGATACCAGTAACATATATGACTAAAACATAGGACCTATCACCCTTAAAGTAAATGAGAGAAAATTGTTGGGCTAGCTGCTACTTTATGACATGGTATCAGCCAATTTTTAGTAGGACCCTGGACATATTGAAATTAAATTAAAGGAATTTACTGACCTGATGAAACAACATTTTAAGACCACAAACACCATCACATTTATCACCCATGGCAGGAGTGGTAATGTCAACTGTGACACTAAACGTTGGGTGCACCTTGAACTTTGACCCTGGGTTACTTTTCACATGATCAGACAATACACAACAGTGACCAGTGAACACCATTTTTGTTCTCAGTGCCTTTGTATGGCATTAATGTAGTTAATTTATTATTAATAAATTAACTGATTTTTTATGCAGATCAGGGATAATTGTGTTTTCAAAAATTTGATTAGTGATAATTCTAATCAATTAAAAATTGCTTAGTAACTGCTGTTTAATCTTTTAAAATTGTGTAGTAATCTCTGAAACGTACATAGTAAATTGCTTTAGTGCCCAATAATTGCAATACCCTTCAAGCAACAAATGACAACCCCCCGCATATTTAATTTAACATATTTAACATAGTTAATGGTTACTGAATACATCTGAGATCAGTAAAAAGTAATAGTCTCGAAGTAAAAAAAAATAATATAGTGTGCAATAGTAAAGTACTCACACTACAGACTACTCTCACTGAATCAGAGATTTATTATTAAGTCAAAAGAACATGGAGGCAGATAAGTTCACAAAACTGTACGGTCACTTACCTCGCAGGATTAGTTAAAAACACAACATCTGTAACTATTTAACGAAGTAACCAAACAAAAATCCGGGTGGAGAAAAACAATCATGACCGACAAAAAGGAATTCTTGACAATGAAAGTGTACAGCCATTTGATTAGCTGTGGAATATTTGAGCCAGTTCATAAAGTGGGTTGAAATGTACTAAGCGTAGAGGCACTAAGGTTAAGGATCATATTAATGTATGAAAAGAAACAAAACATTTAACAGTTTTAAAACAAAATAGCGGTTATTCAGAAAAGAAAAAAAACAAATAAATATTTTATCAGCAGCAAATATAATCATCATAAGGGCCCAACATAACACTATTTCTCATGACATGCCCTCACTAACATAATTAATGATTTTTGTTTTGTGTGGAAACAAATGCTTCCCCAGCACTCTTAAACAAAATAAAATAAAGGAGGAACAATTCTTAATAACACTGTTTTCATACCAGGTGGATATGTAGATCCATAAACAGCTTGAGGACCAGGTGGGCCAAGCATACCAGGAGGTGCCATAGGTGGTCCTATATAGCCAGGAGGAGCCATAGTTTGTCCCATATAGCCAGGTCCCATAGGTGGGCCCATAGAAGGTCCTTGAGGTTGGAATGGTGGTCCATTCACTGGCATTCCGTATGGAGAACCTGGACCAGAATTCACATAACCAGATGGAGAGACACCATAATTAGGTGGAGGAACAGCATATCCCGAAGTGGCAACTGGATATCCTGATGTAGGAACTGGAAACGGTGAACTTCCATAGGTTGATACAGCTCCAAAATTTGTGGTAGGGACTACAGAGCCCGCTGGAAGATTGTAGTCTGGTGGCATCTGAAACAAACAGTGAATTGAGGTTCAACAGCGGGACATGGCACCCTAGAACATGAGGCAAACCTAAACATTTTAAATTTTAATATCAAACTGATCAACAAACTTGCTTTAGTGGTCAAAATCACTAAATGAACTTTAGAATCAGTAATGAAATTCCTTTAGGTGGTTATATGTTTATCCCCAAAAATAATTTTAAAATTCACAAATCTGCCCGAGTGGATACAGCTCCAAATGAGCCAGTGTCATTATATGTACATTGTATATGTGACATTTGAAGTTACTGACGGGATTGTTCCTAGACCGACTGCACATCAAGGGAGCACTTTATCACTGAATATGTCCTGCCCTGATCAGTTAAAATGTATACCTGGTATGACATTGGTGTCTGTATTGGAAGTGATTGTCCTGGAGTTGAAGCTGAATCAGCAGCTGTTTTATTGGAGTCCTCAAGCATGCTGCCATAGTGTTTAATCAATTTGTCCTGTTAATGTGAAAAATAAACAAACAAATGCTGAAGAAAATATTAAAAATAAAATTAATGTTAAAATGAAAAAGAAAATAGACTAATAAGAGATTATTATTATTACTTAGGAGAAAACCATAAAAACTCGAGAATAGTTATTTCAAAACTTGTTTCATAAATTTGTGAATTAGGACTACATTAGGAAAAAAGTAAAGTTTGTTTTATTTAACGATGCACATTGATTTTATCTTTTACATAGTACGGATCAAAATTTTTGGTATATGCCAATACACGTTAAGTGGCAATAAATGTGTCATGTATGAAGAGATTATAAGCAAAATATTGGGGAAATATATCAAGTTTACCGATATACAACAAATTAATTTTATTGATGTATGCCTATAGGCCTACTAATCTGTGTCAGGTGTCTGTGGAATTAATCTACGTACCTGATACTCTTTCCAGGATGATTCAGGTTCTTTCATTTTCTGAAATAATTAAGAAATATATTTTAGTTAACATTTAACCCACTAATTAAAAACAATTTAAACAGAGCGAATTCAACCGCATCGTTTGGCTAAAACAGCAGCATCACAGTGCCTATAAAACTAAGAGGACAAAAAATAGTTTTACTTTTAAATTAATTTAAGTCATAACAAAAATAAACAGCAGCTAAAATTGGAGAAAACTTGAGGTGTTTTCTCTTTTATTATACATTACCGATCCTCAAAACAAAGT
>JAECMU010187998.1:1563-11894 GCA_016106625.1 Dracogyra subfuscus
GGGGGGTTGGGGGGTGTGTATGTGGTGGAAACACATTATTTCAGTAATATTAATGTATGAAAATTAATATGCATGGTTCAAAACTTTATATTTTTAAATGGTTAACTCACCCCTCGCCCACCCACACCTACACACCGGTCTCAGTAGCGTATGGTTAGGCGATCGGTCTACAGGCTGGTAGGTACTGGGTTCGGATCCCAGTCGAGGCATGGGATTTTTAATCCAGATAATGACTCCAAACCCTGAGTGAGTGTTCCACAAAGCTCAATGGGTAGCTGTAAACCACTTGCACCGACCAGTGACCATAACTGGTTCAACAAAGGCCATGGTTTGTGCTATCCTGCCTGTGGGAAGCGCAAATAAAAGATCCCTTGCTGCTAATTGGAAAGAGTAGCCGATGAAGTGACGACAGCAGGTTTCCTCTCAAAATGTGTGGTCCTTAACCATATGTCTGATGCCATATAATCATAAATAAAATGTGTTGAGTGCATCGTTAAATAAAGTATTTCTCATTTCTTTCTTTTGATTTCTCACCCCTCAAAAACCTCCCCCAACAAAACCTCAAACAAAAAACAAACAATGGATTACAATTGTACAGTCCTGCGCTACCTTAATTCATTGTCAGGCGCGGATCCAGGAGATACTTTTAGGGTGGGGTAGAAAACAGGTTTTAATATTTGCAGTTAATGTGAATGCGTTTGTGTATATATCACAGTGTACGAACGGAAGTGTATACTAAATGACTAGCTGCGGTTTTCTGTAGCGCTAGCTGCATTAATAAAGATTATTATATGAACGTTGAGGTCCGTCGGAAAGTGTAATGATCAGGGTCGTTATTAAGCATGGCATGAGATGAGTAGGGGATTCGAGGGTGTGCTCCCCAGTGAACATTTTAAAAACTGGATGGCTTTAAACACATTTTATTTTTGTTTTGCATCGGAATCGCATAAGGGGCGGGACGTAGCTCAGTGGTACAGCGCTCGCTCGATGCGCGGTCAGTCTGGGATCGATCCCCGTCGGTGGGCCCATTGGGCTATTTCTCGTCACAGCCAGTGCACCACGACTGGTATATCAAAGGCCGTGGTATGTGCTATCATGTGTGTGGGATAGTGCATATAAAAGATCCCTTGCTACTAATCGGAAAGAGTAGCCCATGATGTGGCGACAGCGGGTTTCCTTTCTCAATATCTGTGTGGTCCTCAACCATATGTCTGACGCCATATAACCGTAAATACAATGCACTGAGTGCGTCGTTAAATAAACATTTCTTTCTTTCTTTGAATTCTAAAAGTCCTGAATATCAAAGCAAACACTATGAGGCTATCATAATGCAACTTTGATGAGCACGCATCTTTAAGGCGTTCATTTCTAGCATAATTTTTATACAAACAAAAAGGGCACTTGAAAATTTTGATGGCACTTGAAAAAAGGAGGGGGAAAACGCGTCTGGCTGGTCCTCCCCCACCCCCACCCCCTCTGGATCCGTCTCTGGGATTCAGGAGGAGGGTTCTGGGGTTGCTCACTACAATGATGTTTGGACTTTTTCCCTCTGAGCTACGTAAATTACTGAAAACGTTTTATGACGTCAACAATGCTTTGACGTTTTAATATACTTATTTTTGTCAAAGCGATACTACGTGCATTCTTTTGAACATAGTTTAACGTGACAAATATACGAACAGAATCGCTGTGTTAAACGTTTATAAATGTAATATATCTGTGCATGGATTTAATACTACATGACGATGATAGCTAACTACTGGGCTGTGATGTTACATGTTCTACATGTGTTCAAGAGGTGTATCAATAAAGGTAAGTGTTTAATTGATTGATTGATTGAGTGTCTGTCTGTTTCTATACCGTTGAAGTCGGATAGAAGGAAGTGTTTTATTTAACGACACACTCGACACATTTTTTATTTACGGTTATATGGCGTCCGGCATGGTTAAGGACCACACAGATACTGAAGGAGGAAACCCGCTGTCGCCACTTCATTGGCTACTCTTTTTCGATTGGCAGCAAGGGTTCTTTTATGTGCACTATCCCATAGACAGGATAGTACATACCACGGCATTTAATGTACCAGTCATGATGCACTGGCTGGAGCGAGAAATAGCCCAATGGACCCACTATCGGGGATCGATCTCAAACCCACCGCACATCAAGCGAGCCATGTATCAAACTCAGGAATGTCCCTTTAAAGAATGAGAGTCTGTTCGATATTTGCTTAGAAGACATCTAGATTTGGCTAAAATAGGTTTCTGTAAATATGGCTGAAGCTGAAAGGTATTCGTGATATATTTGTATAGTATTGATTTTGATGAATTATTAAGTACAGCAGCAGTGTTTTATATAATGTTGTCTTGAAGACGTTGTTTAAATTGATATTGGAAAACATTACTTTTCCGAGGTACGTGCGGTTTTTAAAATATGAAAAATGCTCTTTTTTATATTAGAAACACCAGGATGTGCAGAATCACTTTGGATGTACGGAAATGGATAATCTAAACAATATCTAAGTAATATCTGATTCCAATTATCAAAAACCGTTCTAATAGAGAAAAATACGCCGCAGTGTTTAAAAACTAGGTTCTGTAACGTAAGTGAATGGATGAAACAATTCTTCTCAAGTTAGAATCTACCTTAAAGGCATACTGTAACGGATTTAAGGACCTTATTTCTCTAAAAATGGATAATAACTAAAAATTACATTAATTGTTGGAAACCAAATCTAGCTACTGCATCACCTTAATTAAACCATGATGGAGTAAAATCCATATCAACCCTCTCGGCAATTTTAGTTTTTGAATTAAGGACCGTTGCCATAATTCAAGTATTTTTACAAAATGTCATTAATAAATGGAGTATAGTGGTTATGAATATGGTTGAATAAAGTACATTTAGGGACAAATCAAATTATTTTTGTTCAGGTAATACTTTATTGGACCATTAAATAGGCCAGTGGTCTGTGAAAATATGTCTTTAATGCTATTGATTGGGCTGAAAGAAAAAGAAAGAAAGAAATGTTTTATTTAACGACGCTCTCAACAGATTTTAATTACGGTTATATGGCGTTAAGGACCATACAGATTTTGAGAGGAAACCAGCTGTCGCCACTTCATGGGCTACTCTTATGTCGATTAACAACAAGGGATATGTTTGGTATAACCTTGAATGTTTTGGATAACTTATTAATATTAGGTGATCAAAAACATTCCGAGAGGAAAAAATAACATTATTCCCATTAATGTTGCTGAAGCGATCTAGTCAAAATATAAAAAACGCCATATCCATTTTTAAACAAATACGTCAATATTTAACGTTTCAATTATTGTATTCCCATACAATAATTTCTTTTCCATTAATCGATATGTTAAAGTAGAGGCCTGCCAAAATCGATTTGAGGGTTTATAATGTGTCACAAAGATTGATTTAGAGTAGGATACAATTACACATTTGTTTTTGCATTTCAACACTCTACACAACCAATTTCATGTAAATTTCATAAAACCTATACCGGTATTTAAAACACGTGTTTTGGGTCATTTTTAAAATTGTTTATGTTTGGACGTTTGCAATCTGATTCATGGGCTACTCTTTCCGATTAGCAGAAAGGAATCTTTTATTTGCACTTCCCACAGGCAGGATAGCACAAACCATGGCCTTTGTTGAACCAGTTATGGACACTGGTCGGTGCAAGTGGTTTACACCTACCCATTGAGCCTTGCGGAGCACTCACTCAGGGTTTGTAGTCGGTATCTGGATTAAAAATCCCATGCCCCGACTGGGATCCGAACCCAGTACCTACCAGCCTGTTGACCGATAGCCTAACCACGACGCCACCGAGGCCGGTACTTGGGCTGAAAGGATGTAGCAATAAACGTGGGAACTGTCTGACGCATGTTTTTTTTTAAAGCAACATTAGCATGCGAAAGAGAGTTCCATGGATTGGATATTAACGTTAAAGTTTGTTTTATTTAACGACACCACTAGAGCACAGTAATGTATTTATTGTTGGCTATTTGGTGTCAAACATTTGGTGAAAAACCCGAACATTTTATCCATTTGTAGCAAGGAATCTTTTTTATACACATCCCACAGACAGGATGGCACATACCACGGCGTTTGATATACCAGTCATGGTGCAGTGGAATGTCAGATAGCCCAAATGGCCCACCAACAGGAATCGATCCCAAATCGGCCACGCATCAAGCAATCGCTTTACTACTAGGCTACGATCAGCCCCCTGGCTTGAATATATGTATTGTAATATAGAACACTCTCTGTAATGACCATTAATCCAAATAAACATATTCATATTTGTACAGAAGGTAGTACTAAATCAAATAACTTCCGGCTGGGTCAAAGTTCCAGGTGCACCCCTTATAATAGAGAAGTTAACACCACGAGTCCTGTGATTTGTGATAAATGTGTGTGTTGGTTGTAAAAATAAATTTACTTTCATCTCGGCAAAACATGGTAGCAATTGTATTTATCTAGTACCACTGTGTCAAATAGCCCTGTGCTTGACATATGTATGGGGTACCAGTGAAAAAGTGATCAATTTTTGTGCGGAACTAGGGTAGTAATAGACGCTAGCCGTTATTTTTTAAATGAGCAGCTTGATCCCCATTGTTTTATATTGTTTATAATTCTGATTCACTTTAAAGAAGAGGCGTGGTAGTACTTATATCCGAGGTGTTTATGTCGACTGATGAGCTTTTGGTAGGAGGTTTACCCGCATATGTTATTATTGTCGTCTATGAGATTTGGTTTGATGGTAGACACCCTGAATATCTATTACAGAATGAATGAATGAATGAATGAATGAATGAATGAATGAATGAATGAATCAATCAATGAATCAATCAATCAATCAATCAATCAATCAAATGAAAAATACATTGGCTTTTGGGTGTCAAACTATGGGAATGGGGAAAAACATTAATTGTGAATCACATCAATTTTACGATTACAGTGACCAGTCAAGCGAAAAGCCACACACGTATGCCAATGATCCCTGGTACTATGACGTCATTCGATTCGATCCACTTCCGACTTCTGACGTGAATGGAGAAACAAAACACAAATCAGGACAGTACTCCAGCATGATACTTTACTTCTACGTGGCGACAGAATACACGCCGACAGGTAATTCCCACCGGCGGTAGTTTCATAACGTCTATAAACAGGCAGTGGTTTTTTACTTGTTTGCATCACAATATCCACACGGTGCCCTACAGGAAGTGGAAAATATCAATAACTAGAACTGTCAATGCCGTCCTTCCAGCAAGACACGACTGTCCCATTAGTCTCTATCATTATTATCTAGTCAGTGGAAAGATGCAGAAGTAATATTTAAAATAAAAAGAACATTGATTTAAGTTCTTTACATAAGTAGTTATAAAAACTCAGGTCTTCGTTAGATAGATCCAGGAAATAGATCTTGTTCAGTCGGAAGGGTGCTTGCCTGAGGTGCTTTGATCGCAGGATCGAACCTTCTTGGTGGACCCATATTCTGAGTTTATTCACGTCCCAAACAATGTCCCACGACTGGTATATCAAAAACCGTGGTAAGTGTTGTCATGTCTGCGAGAAAGTGTATATAAAAGATCCCTAGCCGCTAATAGACAAATATTGCATGTTTTCTCTGATTACTATGAGTCAAAATTACTACACGTTTGACCATCCAATAGCCAATGAGCAAACAAAAAACTAACACCCCTCCCACCCCTAAAAAAAAAAAAAAAAAAAAAAAAAAAAAAAAAAAAAAAAAAAAAAAAAACCCACCTAAAAACCCAAACAAACACACAGCAAAACCCCCAAAACAAACCCAAACAGACAAAAAACAACAAACAACAACACGAAAACAACAATAAACAACAACCACAACCCCTCCCACAACCTCCCACCACCCCTCATCTTTGTCAAATCCTTATTATTCAGTATAATAGCTGTTATTTTAAATACCTTTTCACCAATATTACAAAATGAACTGTTTTGTGATGTGTACTCTTTGTCGTGAAAATGTTTCCCGTGTTTACTTCATATTGATTACCAGTAACAATCCAGGGAGAATTCCAGCATTTACATTCGTGCCTGTATCTAAAATAAGATTTAATCTATATAATGTAATGGTAAATTCTAACATTTGCCCTCATTCCTGTATGTAAAATGAGATTTAATCGATATAATTGGATGGTAGTTTAAAAAACTTTATAATTGTGTATTTATATTTCTAGATTAAAAAATAAAATGTTCTTGCGAGTTGGTATGTGTATAAAACTTAATATATTTATTATTATTATTATTATTATTATTATTATTATTATTATTATTATTAACAATTATAAGTGCATGTACATGCCAATTATCTTTTAAATGAGCAGCTTGACCCTTAATATTTTTCTGATTCACTTTAAGGGTGAAGGGTTGTAGTTTTTATATCTGCGGTGTTTATGTCGATTGATACGCTGCAAGTAGGACTTATGGCCACATATGGTGGCGGGACGTAGCTCAGTGGTACAGCGCTCGCTCGATGCGCGGTCGGTCTGGGATCGATCCCCGTCGGTGGGCCCATTGAGCTATTTCTCGTCACAGCCAGTGCACCACGACTGGTATATCAAAGGCCGTGGTATGTGCTATCCTGTATGTGGGATGGTGCATATAAAAGATCCCTTGCTGCTAATCGGAAAGAGTAGCCCATGAAGTGGCGACAGCGGGTTTCCTCTCTTAATATCGGTATGGTCCTTAACCATATGTTTGACGCCATATAACCGTAATTACAATGTGTTGAGTGCGTCGTTAAATAAAACATTTCTTTCTTTTTTAGCCACATATGTTACTATTGTCGTCTATGGGATTTGATTTGGTGATATTACACCCTACTGGCACATTTATAACAGTTTTAATAAGCGTCTGTTACGTTTTAATATGCTGTGGTTAAAGGGACATTCCTGAGTTTGCTGCATTTTAAGATGTTTCAGACAAATAAAATATTTCTACGATTAAGCTTACACATTAATTGTGTTTCTTGTTTAGAATATCAGTGTCTGTATATTCAATGTGTTTGTGGTCGTCTTGATATTTGTAAGAAGCCCAAACTGGATTTTGTCTTTAAATAATTTCGTACGTACGAACAAAACACAAAAACAATTGAAGTAAAATTTAACCTAAAGTTCGAACCAAAATGTTAAAGCTGCACTGTCTGGTTTCAATCGTATACAGTCAAGTTCTAAGTTCAAATACAAATACAAGCATAACTGCACTTTTAATTCACTCGCGAGTTGTCGTCATTAACGCATATTGCCAAATGCTTACTAGCCAGTTAGAACAATGCTCCATTATCATTACAATAACACAGACTTCACGACCAATCAGAGGAGGTCAGACTTTTGAGCATGTGAAATGGAATGATGATTACGAAGAGAGTATTCGAGAAAAGCTTCACAACAGTTCTGATGAGCTGTATACTGTTGTTGAAAATATTGATGTTCATTCTATCGCATCTGTGTCTGAACCAACGGATCGAATAACCTCAATACTGAACGAAATTACCCTTGAATGTAAACACAAAGTATTGGTTACTAATAATAATATTAAAAAATTACGCGTAGAAAACAAACCATGGTTTGACAACAATTGTAAGAAAAAGCGGAACGAATATTTAATAGCCTTAACTAACTTCAATAAATATAAATCTCATTCTAATCTGTTATTATTAAGTGAAGCAAAGCAAGAATATAAACTGTACATAAATCGTAAAAAGCGTCAATATGAACAGTTTGAAGGAAACAAGATTTCACTACTACGCAAGGTCAATCCTAAACTTTTCCATAGTCATTTTCAGAAACAAAAAACACATGCTAGTAACGAAATTAGCGATGAAGACTTTTTAAATCATTTTAAAAACTTGTTTGACAGTGTTAATTCTTCACAAGAAACTGCAACAGAAGAAACTGTTTTTGATAATTTATACCCTAAACTAGACGTTCCTATATCTACCGATGAAATAGTCTGGGCTATTAATAATCTTAAATGTGGTAAAAGTCCTGGTCCCGATAACATATTAACAGATTTTTTAATCAAGTTTAAAAATGATCTTGTCCCAATCTTCGAACTTTTATTCAATAAAATATTTGAACGTGGTGTTCTGCTATAATTATACCAATATTTAAAAAAGGCGATCGTTCAGATATAAACAATTATAGAGGCATTTTTCTTGTTAGTAATTTGGCTAAACTATTTACCTCAATAATCAACAAGAGATTGATGAACTGGTCTAGTTTACATAATGTTATATCCGATGCTCAGTTTGGATTTAAACCAGGAAGTTGTACAAGTGATGCAATATTTGCCTTACATGGTGTCATTTCTAATGTTTTGTCTAAAAAGAAACGTTTATACTATTGTTTTATCGATTATAGACGGGCATTTGATAGTATCGATAGAATATTTTTATGGAACAAAGTGATCTCTTCTGGAATTATTGGAAAGATTTTGAAAGTAATTAAAAGTCTCTATTGTGATTTTAAAGCTTGTGTTAGAAATAATGGTTCTTTAACTGATTTCTTTGAAGTATCTGTCGGCTTGTTACAAGGAGAGGCGTTATCGCCACTGTTGTTCTCAATGTATATCAATGACTTTGAAAGTTATTTAGCAAATAATGATTGTACTAGTTTAGAAATTGGTTTGTTAAACTTGTATCTGTTGTTATATGCAGATGATACTGTTATATTTTCTGAAACTGTGTTGGAACTTCAAACTATGCTTGATAAACTTAAACTATATTGTGATGAATGGGGACTTACAGTTAATATTGCTAAAACAAAAATCGTGGTATTTAGGAATCGAGGAAGGATAAAGAATAATGAACATTGGGATTATGGTGGTGATGTTATTGAAATTGTTGACTCATTTAATTACTTAGGACTCGTTTTTAATTATAATGGAAAGTTCACTAGTGCATATAGACATATAGCAAGTCAGGGTCGTAAAGCTTTGTTTAGTTTAAGGAAGTCTTACAAAACTTTTAAAGTGAATGTTGAAACCGAAATATATGTTTGATACATATATACTACCTATTCTTAATTACGGCTGTGAGACATGGGACTTTCTTAAATCTCCAGATATTGAAAAAAATCATCTATTATTTTGTAAACAATTGCTCGGGGTTTATCGTAAGACGACAACATTCGTGGTGTTCAATGAATTAGGTCGCTTCCCTATCCATATATCAAGGATTATAGCAGTTCTTAAATATTGGTTGAAGCTATTACAAACCGACAATTGTATTTTGAAAGAAATTTATCTAGAAATGTATAAAGACTGTGAATCATGTATTAATTGGGCTACACTTGTCAAACAATTGTTAGATAGTTTAGGTATGTCATATGTTTGGTGGTGCCAGAATGTCACAAACGAAAGGTCATTTATTGTTGATGTCACTATCCGCCTAAAAGATACTTTTCTGCAAGATATGCATTCAACTTTTTCAGCTTCCTCTAAATGTTTTATTTATAAATATTTAACTGATAACCATTGTCTTCAGTATTATTTGACAAAAAAAATTGCCGTTCATGATTAGAAGTTACATATGTAAATATAGGTGCTCTGCTCATCAGCTCTGTATAGAAACTGGTCGATATCGACAAATTCAACGGGAGAAGAGAATTTGTGTTCTCTGTAATGATAACCTAATTGAAGATGAATTTCACTTCATTTTGTATTGTCCATTCTATACGGATTTACGTGTTAAATATAGCAAATCATATTACTGGAAGAAACCCTCTACATTTAAATTAATTCAGCTACTTAGTTTACAAAATATACTAAAACGCAAAAGAAACGCAGGTTCTCATTAAATTGGATATAAAATATTAAAAAACCCAAAACGAAATGAAGATTTCAACATTTATTTTGTAGCTACACCAATTCGGCACACATTGGTGTTGGAAATATTTGATTGAATTCCTTTTTGGCTATTGTTTCATTTCATAAAGTAGGGTGGGGGTCCATGTTAAAAATGTCAAAGAGACGACCTGTAGCATTGTCAAAGTCAGTATCGCGTGTGACCACCATGGGCATTCAAACAGGCAGTGCAACGTCCTCATTGAGTTAACAAGCTGTTGAAAGAATGCCTGAGGGAGTGAGTTCCATTAATGGACCAATGCTGCCTCTAGCGTCTGGAGATTCTGAGGTTGTCCGCGAGCCTGAAGGCGACGTCCGATTTCATCCCAGACGTGTTCGATAGGCGCCATGTCCGGTGTTAAGGCTGGCCACGGCAACGTTGGGATGTTGTGCTGAGCCAGCAACGCCTGTGTTGCCCTGGC
>JAECMU010188015.1:0-12809 GCA_016106625.1 Dracogyra subfuscus
ATATATATATATATATGATTTGTTCTTTATTCCAGTGTGCGGAGGAAAAGCCTGCTTCAATGGTGGAAAAGTTGATCTTGCAACATGCCAGTGCACCTGTGCTAAGAACTTTGACAACACAATTTTAACCGGATCACTGTGTGAGACACGTAAGTGTGACATAGAGAATAATACACAAGCGGCCGTTAGATACCATTTATCTTACAACGAAAAGTATTTAAAGAAGCAAAAGCGAGTTGCATGCGTTTTCAAACAACGAGTTGTAAGATAAATGGAATCTAACGGACACGAACGTTGTATTCCATTTCTTACATATCCTGAAAAAAAGTTTTCAAATAAATTTAAATGCCGTTTCCAATGAAACTTTATTTACTTCCCTATCAGTTGTAGTTAACTTGTGTGTCGCAGACAAGTGAATTTCAGGTTATCTTATACATCACGAAGTATTTCTCTGTTGTTGTTTTTTCATTGGATAGTATGGCATTGCTGACCTATATAATATAGCTGTGTTAACAAGTATATGTGTTAACAAGTATATGTGTTAACAAGTATATGTGTTAACGAACGATGTTCAGAAATATTATGTATTCTAATACAGCTGTCATATAAGCCTTTTTCCTACTGGTTAATTTTCGTAATAAATCGGACGATAAATGTACGCTGTCATGGGCAACCAGGATTTACCCCAATGAAAACATTCTGAACAATCCTCCGATATACTATATATTGATACATCATAATTTTACTTACTATAAGCGTTTCTATTGAATATAGTATGTACGGAGGATAGACAATTATGTTTGTGGGATAATATTATGCCCTAATTAATTCTGTGTTTCCTTCATTTCTTCCTTCCTTCCATCTTTCTTTATGTCTTTCAATAATATTTGTTCCTGTTCATATTTAAACTGAATAAATTTATATACTGAACAGCATTGAGAACGCACCACCAGTTCAAGAGTTGATGATGATAAATGTGAATGGGGCATATATCAGCATTAAACTATCATTGAATAAGTACGGTACTACCTTATACATAATGAATGACCACAAATAACTTACAAAAACGATTGCCTGAACACTTCACGAAACACAACACCAAAACACAACATATTGCATGCATAGCATGAACAACGTAAATTGAATGTGCAACTCATGCTGATTGGGGCTACAAAAGATGGTCTCTGAAAAGCCACTTTCATTTATGAAGCAGTCTTTGAGAAAACATTAAACAAGTGATACCTTAGGCATGCTTCAAATCGGTATTTTGAGTTGAGTCATTGCAAAGCTGTTTGGATGCCACCATCCAACAATCACTAGACTACACAGGAGATACCAGTAGACAGGAACCACCAGGAACCGTCCACGTCCAGGCCAACGACGTGTCACGACACCTATACAAGATCGCCATATTGTTCGCCTCCATATTTGTGATCGAACGCTGCCAGCTGCTAGGACTGCACCAACTGTTCAAGGTCGACGAGTGGTTATCGCCGTCTTCCCTCTGTTGGGTTGCGTGCTCAACGACCATATGTTGGACACAGAAATGAGCGCCGACGTTTGGGAGGAAAGTATCGTCATTGGAGATTACAACGTTGGTATAGTGTGCTATTCTCTGACGAATCCCTTTTCCATTTAAAGAATATTGATGGTTGGTAGTGGGTGTGGCGTAGGCGTGGCGAACGTTACCACAATGACTGCCTTATTCAGACGGATCGATGGGGCGGGATCAGTTATCATCACCAAACAGCACTCCATGTTTACTGTGGCAGAATGAATGCCATTTACTACCAGGATAACGTTTTGCAAAATCATGTCATTCCCTTCTTTCATCAGTTTCGGGATATGCACACATTTCAGCAAGACAACGCCCGAGCGCACACAGCACGTGTTACTACACAGTATCTAGCGAACAATAATGTCCCTTTGCTTGAATGGCCAGCATTGTCCCCTGATTTATCGTCAATAGAGTTTTTGGGATTACCTTGGCCAACGCTTCTCAAGTGGTCCACAAATGAATAATCTTAGAGAACTGGAAAACGCACTATAGCATGAGTGGAATGCTATCCCCCAGAACACTATTAGCAGACTTACTGGGTCGATGAGAAGACGTTGCCTGGCTTCTGTTGCTGCAGATGGTGGCCATACGCGCTATTGACTTTTCATTGTGACCCCACTCGTCTTTCATACGTAGATGAATTAAAACTAATCAATAATTGTGCATCCTTTTTTTGTTTGTTGTCATTATCAGTCATTGCTGTTGCTGTTCACAACAAAAACATTTTATTGCTCAGGTATTCTTTTCGAAATCCAAACATTTCTAGGCGGTGCGTTTTCAATGCTGTTCAGTATATATTACTCTCATGACATGTATGTAATATGGAGAACGCCTAGTTAGTTGTTTAACTTCTGCCTTATCCTTTTATTAAAAAAAACCCCATTAAAATATGTTTCAGTCATTTAATTAGGTCCAAGACAGAGTGAAATTGTTTCGGTTATTACAGCTTTAACAACCCCCCCCCCACACACACACACACCACCACCACCACCACCACCACCCACCCACCCACCCACCCCCTCCGCCCGTTAATTACATATCAATTTTAGGCATCGTGAAATGTCAATTATTACAGCATTACATCTACACCTACATGTCTGCCTATTTACCTATCTATCTCTGTCTGTCTGTCTGTCTGTGTGTTGATCAATCGATCTGTATGTGTATCTGCCGTATCTATCTATCTATCTATCTATCTATCTATCTCTGTTTGTCTATCAATCGATCGATTGATCTGTCTGTGTATCTGCCGTATCTGTCTATCTATCTATATATCTATCTATCTATCTATCTCTGTTTGTCTATCAATCGATCGATTGATCTGTCTGTGTATCTGCCGTATATATCTATCTATCTATCTATCTATGTATCTATCTATCTTTGTTTGTCTATCAATCGATCGATCGATCTGTCTGTGTATCTGCCGTATCTGTCTATCTATCTATCTTTGTTTGTCTATCAATCGATCGACTGATCTGTCTGTGTATCTGCCGTATATATCTATCTATCTATCTATCTATCTATCTATTTATCTATCTATCTCTGTTTGTATATCAATCGATCGATCGATCTGTCTGTGTATCTGCCGTATCTATCTATCTATCTATCTTTGTTTGTCTATCAATCGATCGATCGATCTGTATGTGTATCTGCCGTACCTATCTATCTATATATCTATCTTTGGTTGTCTATCAATCAATCGATCGATCTGTCTGTGTATCTGCCGTATCTATCTATCTATCTGTCTATCTTTGTTTGTCTATCAATCCATCGATCGATCTCTGTGTATCTGCCGTATCTATCTATCTATCTATCTCTGTTTGTCTATCAATCAATCGATCGATCTGTCTGTGTATTTGCCGTATCTATCTATCTATCTATCTATCTATCTATCTATCTCTGTTTGTCTATCAATCGATCGATCGATCTGTCTGTGTATCTGCCGTATATATCTATCTATCTATCTCTGTTAGTCTATCAATCAATCGATCGATCTGTCTGTGTATCTGCCGTATCTATCTATCTATCTCTGTTTGTCTATCAATCAATCGATCGATCTGTCTGTGTATCTGCCGTATCTATCTATCTATCTATCTATCTCTGTTTGTCTATCAATCAATCGATCGAGCTGTCTGTGTATCTGCCATATCTATCTATCTATCTATATATCTCTGTATGTATGTCTGTCTATCGATCAACTGATCTGTCTGTTTATTTGCTGTATCTATTTATGTATCTCTGACATCAGGGCTCACCCTGGATCAAAAATATCTGTAGCCAAAATATTAGCCAAATGGAATTTTTATTAGCCATATTGAAAATGCTTTAGCCGAATTTGTTACGCAGTAGGCCTACTGTATATAGTATTTATATATGAATATGAAAATGTATCTTTTTCAGCTAATTGTGTACAAACTGGAATAAATAGGAATAACAAAACCTCAATGGGGGTAGAGGCAGTTAATATATTATTCCTGTCTTTGATTTGTCAGCGGGGTGGGGGGATGGGGTTATGCATTATCTTCAGTTCCCCATACACCACCCACGCCCACTTCTAAGGCCTATGCCATTAAATTAACATCCAGAAATATGGGGGTGGGAGGTTTCGGTGGGTTATTTCTTCCTTTTTCCCCAAATAAAAATTTGAGGTGTTTTTTTTTATAGAACTCATTATTTCTTTAAATAGCATTTTTTATGTCAAGTTTGAATTGTTTTTTTTTTAAGTGACCCATCAATTTCCCACCTCAAACAATTTCATAATTTGTGCCATGATGTTGTTGATTTCATCGTCGTGTTAAATGCTTGTTGTGATTTCTGCTTGCAAAATACCTCCTCTAAGAATACCGACTACACAGTTACTGTATACTGAGTATACTCCGTTTGTTTAAAAAAGAAAAAGAAAAAAAACTTAATAAAATTAAAATGTACGGTCTTTTAAAATCAAGCTAACTTATTAAATGTCACCTCACAGTCTTACACATTTATATCTAAAAAATATGATTATTGTAAACTAATTTATTCAGTGTACATTTAACTGCAATTTGTATAAATACAGCATGTTCATTTCCCGCGATCGCGATCGCGATCCGCATGTGTGCTCTCGACTATGGGTACAAAATCAACAAAGACAAAGGAATAAACAAAAACTGCAGTTAGGTATTCATTGATGCGAACAACTATTGTTCTTCTGCAAATTTACAGCAAGATTTACTTTTGCGCAATCGTATTGTTTTAGAGTCCGCAACGATGTCTCTTGACACACGGGTGTCTTTCGACTCTGAAGCGTGACGTATATTCGCGTCGATAGTTGTACTCCGTTCAGCCAACGAACGTTCTTCCTAACGTTCGCTAACTATTTGATTGGTGTTCGTCGTGTCCATTTGGTTTAACGTGAAGCGCATAAACCAGTCTAGCGAACGTTTTGTTTTCGCTCGGTCTGACTGAACTCAGTCTTTGAGTCTTTCGTCCCTGAACTGGCGTTTGTATTCAAACTGACACGCATTGTCGGTCTCATTTTATTACTTTGTTCAAAGATTTTACAAAGTAAAAATAAAAAGTTACAGATCTTCCAGACATTGCTGTCATACATGTTTAATGCATGCCGTTAAAATTAATAACCATGATTATTAAAATAAGCAATCATTATAAGGCCTACGCTGAATTCTGCATGACACTGTGTTTTGTTGCCGGTCGCGAGATCGCTATTACACTAATTGAATATTGGGTATAATTATAATTATGTTTGAGGTGTCGGATAGATTATGTAACCGTTTGTTCACATCTCAGAAGACAGAAAATGGCTTAGCCAAAAGTTTAGCCACACCGGCCTCGGTGGCCTAGCGGTTAAGTCGCCGGTCAAGAGGCTGGTAGGTACTGGGTTCGCAATAACAACTAATCACACTAATTTCTATTCTGTCCTGGTCAGACAGCTCAGATAGCTGAGGTGTGTGCCCAAGACAGGCATGTGCTATAACAGCTTGCTCTGAATGTGCACGTTAAACAAAAAAGTAAAGTAAAAAAAAGTTTAGCCACTTGCAAATTTTATTAGCCATTTTTTGTAAAAATTAGCAAATGGCTAATTTGGCTACCGACAGCGCGAGCCCTGTGAGACTGTCTGTCTGTCGATCGATTGATCGATCTGTCTGTGTATCTGCCGTATCTATCTATCTATCTCTGTCTGTCGATCGATCGACCTGTCTCTGTATCTGCTGTATCTATATATCTATCTACGTATCTCTGTATGTCTGTCTGTCTACATATCTATAAACATGTCTACCCGTTTACCTACCTATCTATATAACTAAAATTGGCTGGTGTTTTAAATGGTATTTTGATATTTCAGTGGCTTGCGGAGCACTCACCGAAGCCAGTGCATGTGATGCAGCGAATTGTTTATCATTTGGTATATGTGTATCTGCCGTATCTATCTATCTATATATGTATGTATGTATGTATCTATCTATCTATCTATCTATCTATCTATCTATCTATCTATCTATCTATTTCTCTATCTATTGATGTCTGTCTGTCGACCGATCGATCGATTTGTGTATCTGCCGTATCTATCTATCCATATATCTGTATGTCTGTCTGTATGTCTGTCTATCAATCTATATATCTGTCTATCTACATGTCTACCAACCTGTCTACTAGTCTACCTACCTATCTACTACCTATCTATATAACTAAAACTGGCAGGTGTTTGAAATGGTATTTTGATATTTCAGTGACTTGCGGATCGTACACCGACGGCAATATATGTGCACCAAATTTGTGTGCAATGCTTGGTTTTAATTATGGAGTCGGATTTTGTCCAACAACGTGCAAAGTCTGTCCAAGTATGTTTGTTTTGATACTACAAAATCTGTCAGTTTCTGGCACACGGTAACATTTATTAATGATTGTTAAAATGATTGATCTCAAATTTTCTTTCGTAAAATATCATCTTTTTGTAGGTGAATTTGCAGTTTCATAAATAAATCAATAATAATAATAATAATAATAAATATAACCGCAAGCGGTAATGACGAATTCCCAAGCTTAAATAGATGTACGTTACTCACACATGAATACGTTATTTAATTATAGGGATAATTACCCCCCTCCCCCTCGCCACACACACACACACTCACACACGAACTTTCTTTACAAACAACAATAACACTTCTTTAAAATCCACAAATAAAATATGATATGACTCCATTAAAGGCATATTGTCAAACAAAGTATTACCTGAACAAAAATAATTTTATAAAAGAAACCATGTATGTAACCACCATACTCCACTTACTAAGGTCTCACTACACAGATCTCTTCCGGGTGAGAGTTCATTAATCACGGTCCACTATAGTTCCTAATTGTGACACATGTTATGATTCACATATTCACTTCTAGGAAATAGTGAAGAATTAAAACAATATGTATGTTTAATGGTAACCTTCTGGCTGTATTTTGCCCATGTTATTTTGTAATATTGTGCATTGACCTTTTGGCATTTGGGTATACAGCACAATTGACAGCCGGAGTGAATCGGTTAATGAACCACCTGTGCAGACCGGTACTACAGCCAGATGCGGTCGTATAGCAAAAAAATGAGACGGAAATGTTCTCAATTTTGGAGCAAAAATCAATGCTTATATAAAGTATGTTCGCAATGGTGTATGTTGTTACTGCCAACGAGAACCCGTTGTATTGGCAATCTTCGTTTGAAGTTGAGCAATTTAACATGGGTTTAAATGGCAGATGACATCTGTGTTGTGAGATCTTTTCGCTATACAGGTATAGCTAAATCACGTCGGTATGTGGTACCACCTGTGTAGTGAGACCTAATGATATTTTGTGAAAATTACTCAATTATGGCAATGGTCCATAATTCAAAAATTAATATTGCCAAGAGGGTGTACGCGGATTTCACCCCATCATGGTTCCATTATGGTGATGCGATAGCTAGATTTGGTATCCAAACATTAATGTAATTATTATTTATTATGATTTTTTAGAGAAATAAGGTCGTGTGACAGAATACCTTTAAAGAGACTGTCCTGAATTTGCAGCCATTGTAAGATGTTTGCGATAACAGAGCGTTGTTGGCAATTACTATTTCATACTAAATACATTTTCTTGTTTAGAATACCAATGTCTGTATATCGAATGTGCTTGTGGTCGTATACTAATGTTTATACTTTTTACTTTTATTCATGATAAAGGTTTTTTCGTATGTACGAAATTATTGGAAGGTAAAATCCGGTTTGAGTTACTTCAAGCATTAGACAAGAACAAACAACTTGTAAATACAAACACTGATATTTGAAATAATTTTTTTATTATTTAATTTGTATGTTACGTCATTGAAAAAGTTCTTATTGGTCGGAAACAGTTTACAGTGGTTGTAAACTCGGCACTGTCCCTTTAAATATTGCATGATGGTTTACTGCATAATATCGGAAAAAATTTAATATGCTGTTTGGAAAAAGAAATACCGTTAACTGATTACTAATTATATTACACAGTTTCAAGGTCACATTAGGTTGATGGCTAATTATCATGTTTTATCTTCGTTTTTAGGCACATGCACCCTGAATTGTCAAAATGGCGGATACCTTAACTATGTAACTGACGGAACCGAAACTCGATGTGCCTGTTACTGCCCAACTGGCTTCACTGGCGCTGAATGCGCTACAAGTAAAAGAAACAGTTTATTTATTTATTTTATTATTTATTTTTAGAAATGTAAACGATAATTATGTAACAACATCTCAACACATTTTAAACTGCGGCTATTTGGTGTCTTGTATACACTTAATAGAGAGAAAGTCAAAGTTTGTTTTGTTTAACGACACCACTAGAGCACATTGATGTCGTAATCATCGGCTATTGGATGCTAAACATTTAATAATTTTGACGTATAGTGTTTGAGAGGAAACTTGCTACATTTTTCAATTAGTAGCAAGTCATCTTTTATATGCACTTTTGACACTGCATAGCACATACAATAGCCTTTGATATACATGTCCTGGTGCACTGGAGGTGGGGGGAGGTGGTACGTAGCCAAGTGGTAAAGCGCTCGCTCGATGCGCGATTGGTCTGGGTTCGATCCCCGTCGGTGGGCCCAGTGTGCTATTTCTCGTTCCAGCCAGTGCACCACGATTGGTATATATAAGGTTGTGGTATGTACTACCTTGTCACCGGCCTCGGTGGCGTAGCGGTTAAGTCGCCGGACAACAGGCTGGTAGGTACTGGGTTCGCAGCCCGGTACCGACTCCCACCCAGAGCGAGTTTTTAAGGACTCATTGGGTAGGTGTATGGCCGCTACACCCTCTTTTCTCTTTCATTAACAATAACAACTAACCCACTAATTTCTATTCTGTCCTAGACAGACAGCTCAGATAGCTGAGGTGTGTGCCCAAGACAGGCCTGCGCTATAACAGCTTGCTCTGAATGTGCACGTTAAAAAATAATGAAAATGAAAAAAAAACTACCTTGTCTGTGGGATGGTGCATAGAAAAACCTTGCTACTAATAAAAAAGAGTAGTCTATGAAGTGGTTACAGCGGGTTTCCTCTCTCAATATCTGTGTGGTCCTCAATCATATGTCTGACGCCATATAACCGTAAATGAAACGTGTTGAGTGCGTCGTTAAATAAAACATTTCCTTCCTTCCCTTTCTATAAGGCAAGTCTTGTTTACCAAAGCTATCGATCGGTTTTTGCACCATAACACAAGTCCTGCAACTAACAAAATGTATATTGCAAAAAACATGCCTTGAAAAGAGAAATCTAATATAGTCCACAGCAAAACAAGTGCCGTGGAGAATTAAAACTCCATAGCAATCACCACGGCATTGCCGATTGCCGTGGGCAATTGTAGGGGTTGCAACATAATTCAGATGCTTTCTGAACCACATAACTCCCCAGTTGGCGTTTCTGCACATCATCCGTTGCTTTCCCCACAGCCTGCTGTGTGGGTGAGACCGCGATGACAGAATGTTCCGAGATTCCTGGGAGTTTGTTCTTCTCTTCTTTTTCTATTTTCTACCGTTGTATGACACCCAATAGCCGATATACAAATGTATGCTGGGATGTCGATAAACATTCATTCATTTTCTATTATCCATGTATAATTTTAAAATATTCAAAAAGTTAAAATTACATTAAATATACAATGACTTTTATCAGGGTTATGATATGAGCTATCACATGCGAAAACCTAGCATAAGGTTCTGAGGTTCCTGGGAGTTTGTTCTTCTCTTCTTTTTCTGTTTTCTACCGTTGTATGACACCCAATAGCCGATATACAAATGTATGCTGGGATGTCGATAAACATTCATTCATTTTCTATTATCCATGTATAATTTTAAAATATTCAAAAAGTTAAAATTACATTAAATATACTATGTCTTTTATCAGGGTTATGATATGAGCTATCACATGCGAAAACCTAGCATAAGGTTCTGAGGTTCCTGGGAGTTTGTTCTTCTCTTCTTTTCTATTTTCTATCATTGTGTGACACCCAATAGGCGATATATGATGGGATCTCGTTAAACATTCATTCCACGTTGGATTTTAAAAAAATAAAAAAAGTTAAAATTACATTAAATATACCCTGACTTTTATCGCACGCGAAAACCTAGTATAACGTCAGAAAGCGAGTACACGCGGCTCAACGTTTGACGTCACTTTCTTTGATGTTGAAAAAGTGATGTCGTTGGTGCTGTAATTTTACAATGTACAATTAAGATAGAGCTCTAATACCTGAAACTGAGGTTTTTTTTAGGTTATTACCTGTTATTTGTGTAATACTACTAATTTTTCAGTAACAACTCATACACTTTTCACTAATCTTAATTCCCTCACACATCTCTCTCTCTCACTCCTGTCTAGAGATGTTTTCCTCATTTAGGTACAGACACCACTACGACAGCACCAACGACGACACCAACAACGACAACGCCAACTACTACAACGCCAACTACAACGACGCCAACCACGACAACGCCAACTACTACAACACCAACTACGACAACACCAACCACAACAACACCAACTACGACAACACCAACCACAACAACACCAACTACGACGACGCCAACAACAACAACGCCAACAACGCCAACTACGACAACGCCAACTACTACAACACCAACCACAACAACACCAACTACCACGACGTCAACTACCACAATGCCAACAACAACGACAGGTAAAAAAAGGAAAATAACAAATCACATGTGAAAAACAAAATATAGCTTTGACTTTAACTGTTAGCACGCTTACGTTGAACATCAGAAAGTCACGGCATTGCATATGTAGGTCTAAAATAATATTTTAGTGTGTTTAACATGTTCTCAGTTAATTGTACATAGGGTGTCCATACTTACTCGTATATGCACCAAATTGTAGTAGTTCACAAACAAATGGGTTTGACAAGAAGGAAAGGTGGTGATAGGGAGGGGTTATGACACAGATTAGTAGGACTATACATGAATAACATTCAATATTTGTTATGAGTAAACTTGATTTATTTCCCCAGTATTCTGCTTATATCTCTTCGTACATGACATAGCTATTGCCACTTAAGGTGTATTTACATATACCAGTGGCGAATCCAGAAAATCCGGGGGGGGAGGCAATGACATGAGGCGAAATGTCAGTGGAACTTTCAGGGAGGTTTGGTGGGGATCGCAAAAAAGAAAAGAAAATTAATATATAATAAAAGTTTAACTGTCGCAAAATTAAGGGGGCGGGCCCCGGCTTTCTCGTAGATCCCCCTCTGTATACCAAACATGTATAAAAGATTCAAGGTCCATCACTCACCATTTTGGTGGGAGTTTCTTATTTCTTTTATATAGTATGGGTCGAAATGTATTGGAATACAAACTTGTTCTTAGTCGGTAACAAGTATGTGACTCTCGTTTTAGAAGACTGTGACTTAAGCTGTCAGCACGGAGGTGTCTTAGACTCCGACGAATGTAAGTGCACGTGCAGGCGTAACTTCTATGGTGTCACCTGTGAAAAAAGTAAGTATCTTTTTTGTTGCATGTATTATTTTATAATGTGCTCTAGTGGTGCCGTTAAACAAAACAACCTTTTGAATAATTTTATGGTACCATTCAGTTTGCTATCTATGAAACGTAAATATTACCTTCTGCAAAATATAGTACTTAAAATAGATATGGAAAATATCTAAACACAAGGCAAACGTTTTGGAAAAGATAAGGTTGGCAGTTACACAGGTACTCTTATTAGTACAAATATGCAGTTAACTATGATTAAGTGCAGAACTGCAAATACAGTTACTTTACCTTGGCTGTTCCAGTAGTTGCTGCCTACACCCTTGTATCAAAAAGGAGACTATAATCTATCTAATTTGATGGTAATTTGTTTCAAATATGTTTTGATTAGCAAAAGACGGTTTTTAAAACATTAAAAATGATTTTTTTTTTAATGTTACCATGGTTGTTATGGGTTCAAAATGTAATACATGTACTATGTTTTTAATAGAAGTTTAAAACTTGCATGCCAGTGCATCGTTTCCAGTTTGACGCAGACGGACTATACACCGTGGTATAATCACCATCTTGTATTCTTCCAGACTGTTTCAGAGAAGCAAAGTCTGCGGTACGCAACCGAATCACATATCTCTGTGAAAGGAGTGTCGCGTACTCGACTTGGTGTGCTAGATCCTGCAACGCTTGCACTGCAGGTAAAACAGCGATAGTTTTAGCTGATACACATATAATACCACATGAGTGGACGTTAATTAGAGAATAATGCATGCCCCTCCCCTCACCCCAATCGCAACGCCACTGCGTCACAGGGCAATCGATTTGAATCGTGCTTTGTTATTGGATAGTATGACATTGACGATCTGCACCCCGTTTAACGAAATGATCCTAGGACTAAGATCACCGAAAGCACATAGACAGACAGACAGACGGACAGATAGCATCTCATGTACAACATAATTGCATTTAAAATTAACATATAAAGGTACATAAGATATTCCACAGGGAATTATTAGAGACGATATATACAATAAACAAATATTCACATTTATCCTGACGCCATATAACCGTAAATAAAATGTGTTGAGTGCGTCGTTAACGAAAACATTTCCTTCCTTCCTTCCATTCACATTTATATTAAATTTAAAAACCAAAGATATTAATACTAATGTATGTACATATGGCTACGTCATCGTAATATTAAAATAAGCTTTTGACAATAAACGAAACATACAAATTAATATATATA
>JAECMU010188053.1:0-31986 GCA_016106625.1 Dracogyra subfuscus
AAACTCCATTTGGCTAATATTTTGGCAACAGGTATTTTGGATCCAGGGTGAATCCTGTGCATGTCAAAACAAAATTATGTCTCAGTTCAGTATATTTATATGAAATGTGTTATAAATGTAATTAAATGTATTTTGCTGTTATTTGGTCATAAATGTTTCGCTAAATTTGAGTTTTATTTTACTTTGTAGTATTAGTACAAAAGTACATAAAGTAGGGCTAGTGAATTTTGAAGCATGGCTAGTGAATTTTCAAAATCACTGATCCCATGGCTAGTGGATTTTTGGAAAATTCTAGAAGCCCTGCAACAACATGAGTATACTGTTAGGATGTTTGTTCATTATAAGAATTCAAGTCTTTGGTTATCAAACTTAAGTTCAATGTGGACAAAAAACAACCCTCAGTTGTTTTTGCAGATCCTCCAGCCATAACAACACAAATTTATTCATGTCTCAATGAATGTAAAAATGTCAGCCAACACATATCTGATGACGTCACTTCTTATCAGTACTTAAAATTGTCTTATTAAACATTATTTTTTAACAACCAAAAATATAATCCAAAATAAAATATGAACTTTTAGTGTTAGTATTAGTAAGTACAGTCAAACCTGTCTTAATCGGTCACACAAGGGAGTAGATAAAAGTGGCCGCTTAAGACAGATGGCCGCTGATTACAGGTTGCTGCATATCGTCTTTAAAACATTTTTTTCTTGTTTTACTGTCTGTAAAGGAAGCGTGCTTCACAGTTTACTATAAATAAATTTTGGACATGTCGTCTTCTTTTGGAAAAATTGCAACTGGAATGTATTAAATTAACCGTTCTCACCAAGTTTGTTTTATTTCCGTTTAATTATTTAATTCCTACTCATGTGGGGTATTGTCATAGTAAGTGAACCGTCAAATGCCAAGTGTAGCCTGCCCAGATGTACTCCATAGCCATACTTTCTTAATTGATACACAGTAGAGATATCCTAATGCTAATCCTAAGAATTTAACGTACACGTTCAGAGCAAGCTGTTGTAGCGTACGCCTATCGCAGTCGCAGGGACCAGCCTTGGCCGGATCCCTCCGTCTGTGACAGGAAAGGTGTGGGGGAGGGTAAGAGGGGACCACCTGCACTATCAGGTTCAAAGGAGAACCAGTAGCCCAATCGCGGAGATATCGGACTGAATGGGTACTACTATACCTGAAAGTGTGAAGATCAGTTCGTTGCTGGGCCTTATCGCTGTTGTTAAGTATCCCTGTTATATAATAGTAAACATTTACTGTGGCCGCTTAATACAGGTATTTTAGCGATTTGGGATCTGATTTGGGTGGCCGCTGGCCGCGTTAGACAGGTAACCGCTTATTACAGGTGCATTTACGCTATAAATCGTTTGGGAGGGAAAAAAGTGGCCACTTAAGGCAGGTGACCGCTGAATACAGGTGGCCACTAGGACAGGTTTGACTGTATAAGTATTGTCTGTTAATTCTTTTATGTCCATCTGGGTATGAACAATAAAAATCATCCACACATTTCTGTGTGAATCTCTTCACCAATTCACATACATGTAGTTTGCTAATGATTTTCATGGTTCATATTTTTGCTAATGATTTTCTTGGTTTATATCCCTATGAACATAAAAGAAAATACAACCACAATCAAGCATCTACAGGTAGCTTAATTGTGTTCATTTGGAAGACACCATTATTTTCATTTGAGATACGTTGACAGTAGTTAATTTAAAACAATATTTTGAATTTATTTTATCTTTTAGACACCATCACTTTCTGTCACCGACAAAGATGGTAGCACATTACCAGTGTATTACAGTATCCGTGGTGATGGGAGTGAATTGTTTCAGATTGATGCCAGTACTGGTATAATTCGACAAGCTGAACCAGGAAATCTAGATGCAGACACACAGTCAGTTTATAACATCACTGTAAGATTTTGTTCTTTACATCTCAAGGATGACTTACATGTGTGTGTACAGGGAAATGTTAAAAGTACTCTCAAAGTTTGTTTTTGTCTTTGGAAATAATATATTTAATTTAACTTGTGTAATATTATTCTTTAATTTACAAAAACAAATAGATTTGTCTTCTCTTCTATGGAAAATACTATATTAATTGTCTGTAATAATTATATTCTTTACCACATTTGCACTTAGTCTAGTGATTGAAAAATAATTTTTCACAAATAATTTGTATATGTATTATGACTATAGATTTCATTTTCATCCTTATGTCTGTCTGTCTGTGTGTCTGTCTATCTGTCCATCCGTCCGTTTTTTTTATATCTTTATTGTGTACTGCTAGAAGTCATGTTTGACATCCATGGCGATTTACTCATTTTTGGCAGAGTTATGGCCCTTGAACTTAGGAGACAATAAAATATGTTTTTCGGACATCTGTTCTTTCAGACCAAGTTTTTGTTTTGATGTCCATGGTGATATATACCCATTTTTAACTGTTATGACCTTTGAACTTTGAAAATATGAAAATTAATTTTCCAAACTTGTTTTGCAATGCCTCAAGATATTGAGCTGACATTTGTAGCTTTATCATATACTGTCACAGGTCAAGTTTGTCTTTCATGGCGATTTACCCATTTGTGACAGAGTTATGACCCTTAAACTTAGGAGATATGAAAATTATTTTCTAGACTTTCCAGAGTCTGAATTAGAGGAGTTGCACTGTATATGAAAAAACAATTGTTTCAGAGTAATGAAACTGTTGTAAAGGATGAATGTTCCTGTTATACTATTATCTAGTAATGTAGAACTTTATTTTTAGACATTTCTTGTGCTTCATGCATTACACATGTATTTTTGCTTAGCAAAACCTTATTAATCTGTCAGTAAGATATAGATTTGTTTAGCTATTGTTGGGTTTGTAATCATTTTAATTTTCCAGATTGTAGCTTCAGACAGCGTACTGTCATCTGAAGCTAACTTGTCCGTTTTCATTGAGGACATCAATGACAATGCTCCAACATTTAGTCCTGACACTGACCTTGACCTAGAGGTCAAACCTGAGACAAAGATTGGTACAGTTCTTGGTCAGGTCAAAGCATATGACAGTGATTTGACCAATATCAACAGAGATATAACATATTACCTTTTGAGGGGAGGACTGGACAAGTTTGGAATAAACCACAAAACAGGTAAAGAAGTTCTGTAACATTTATCCAAGAATTGACTGCTTTGTTTAAAGTTAAAGTTTGTTTTGTTTGGTAACACCACTAGAGCACATTAATTTATTAATCATTGACTATTGGATGTCAAACATTTGGTAATTTTGACATATAATCTTAGAGGGGAAACCTGCTACATATTTCCATTAGCACCAAGAGATTTTTTATATGCACCATCCCAGTCAGGATAGCACATACCGTGGCCTTTGGTATACTAGTTATGGTGCACTGGCTGGAATGATAAATGGGCCACTGATGTGAATCGATCCTAGATTGACCATATGTCAGTCAAGTGCTTTACCACTGGGCTACATCCCGCCCCCTGAATGCTTTATACAGTAAATTATATAAATTAAAAGTCAGTAAGGATATTGCAAAAAATGTATTAACCACCCAACAGTCCTAGACGAAGCTAAATGTACTAAAGTATGAAAGGAGCGTTGAATTGGGGACCTGTGTTTTGGCAGGACACAGTACTTCACATTAACTGTCACTCAGGTCTGTTCATGGAGTGGATACAATTGGAATTGTTTGGCATTTTTAATGAATTTATCGATGTATAACAGTCACAAATTGTATAAAATCATGTAGCATAGCAAAGCGATTTTGTTACTAATTTGTTTACCATTATGCATCGATAAATCTATTAAAAATGTAAAACAGTTTTCATAATTACAAACAACACAACTTATTTAGTTAAAAATACACATAAATTAGATTCTAACAATTCTTTCTATGAATGTTTTTCATGCTGGGGTGTCATTAAACATCTCTTCTATACCTTTGTATTACCTGTTTTACGTAGCGACATCCCATTTGACATAATTTTCTGAGGTTTATCGAAGGATAACATTCACTTTTTTAATGATGTCATCCAATCAGAATGTAAAAATTATGAAAAACAGAGACAGGTTCTTTGCAATTCGTTAAAACATTTACAACCAATAAATTTAAAATTACTTTTATATGGACGAAACACCTTAAATGATTATAATAATAACAACAAGATATTTATTTGTGTCCAAAAATTTATTAAACAAACACATCGATTTGATTAAATAATAATAATAATAATAATAAAATGTCTGATCGTCGGACGGCACATGTACGATCATTGTTTCTTCTTGAATATCACAAGATTCTTTCTAAAATTATGTTGTGTATAATGTACTTCTTTCCTCAACTTATTATTTATTATTTAGACAAATCAAATCTATATGTATATGCATATGTTAATAGATGTATTGTCACCATTATATTACACTGTATTTATATAGGAGAGGGCCTAGTAAGTTGGCAAACTTGTGCTCGATCCTTTTGTTATTTATCAATAAAATATGTCTTCAGTCAATCAATCAGAATAGATTAAATCATATAATGGTGTGAAGTTTGCAATTATACATATTCAAATTCATGCAAACCAACAATTGGTTACGTTATTAACTTGAAAATCACCATAACTTTTTTCTGTGTGCAAATTATATATAAATCATGTAACCAAACTATCTTTTACCTACCTAGGTGAAAATCACATGACCGAAGGAGCTAGGTTATCACATGTATAACAAGAAAGTCAACAACGATACTTCTTTCTCACTAAATCTTATTTAACCAAATACTTCACCTCCTACAAGTTGACCAATTGTGTGTTATTCAAATACAAGAAAGACATACAATTATCAGTACAGTGAAAATTATATGGATGAATAACAACCAAAAATATAATCCAAACTAAAATATGAACTTTTAATGTTAGTATTTAGTAAGTATAAAGATTGTCTGTTACTTCTTTAATGTCCATCTGGGTATGAACTTTGAAAATTGTAATACTAATGGGAATTGTCAACCTCATACCTGTGTCATAACCTATGGGGTACTGGGCCTGTATGTATGCCAAGTTTGAAGAAACAAAACATTGTATGTTACTTTGAAAGAGTAGTGAAGAATTACAGTAGTAGTCATTGTGAAAAAGGGCACTCTGTGGACCATGCTCACATTTTTGAAGGGGTCACCCAAACTCATTTTGATCAGCATTGACATATTTTAAAAATTAGTTTCTGGAACATGTCACAAATTATTTGTATCTACTAGAGAGACAATATTACCAGTTACTGTAAACCGTGAAAAAAATATGTGCGTATAAAATTTTGCGTCGTTTGTGTGATTTATGTCGCGAAATTAAAACGCACACACTATTTTCCAGTTTGAAGTGTGCTTAAAATGATGTCTCGATTTTCTAGTAAACCATAAAGGAAAACAGGCACAGCCTATACACGAGCTCTCCTTGATGGCGACTAATAGTTAATTATGTTATGTAACTTAAGTCGATGGCTACTAATCGTTTAGTGTTTTATCTACCAAAGGGTGTTTCCAGTTAACAACGGAGGCCGTGAGTTTTGATTCTAATACAGGTGAGGTGGGTAGGGCCTAATCCCCTCTATAGACTCTGTACCAGGCACAATTGCTTGATGTAAGATAACAGAATATTGATTTACAGACAGTAATTTTATAACAATTACAGTGAGCAGTCTTTATCCACATTTTTTTTAGCTGTCAACGGTCGTTCGCGAAATTTACACGTCGCAAACATGTGCTAAGGTATACATTCGCAAAAAACCCACATCGCAATTTTAATACGGTTTACAGTATTCACAATGAAATGGGTAAATAAATGCATTTTAAAATCTTAAAATGCCCCAAGTTAACATGATGCCATCTTTCAGATCTGTAAAATAGATGTCTTATAAATACCCTGAGATGGTATTTAATGGCTGGCTGCCGGACTATAGGTAACCTGTATATGATTTACTAAGGTTGATGACAGTCACTTTTTGGACCCTTTTTTTGGCTTCATACACAATAAATAAAGCATATCCAACTGTAATTTGTTTCATATGATATATTTGACAAAAAGGACTTTTTAGTTCTTTCATCTTTTAAAAATTAAAATTAACATGCTGTCCAGAATTATGAGAAAAAAACCCCCAACATTGTCTGCTTGTTACAGAATTTTGACAGGGCCATGGTTAAGGTTAGTAGACCAGTTTTTATTATTATATGGCAAAGCATTGTAATAATATAGCTAATTTTGAACTTGAATGACGTCAGTATTCCAGTGACGTCACTTTACATCTCCTTACAATAATTATAAACTGGGTAAATGATGTTTCAGTTTTAAGAATGCTGGAATCATTCCAGTGCAAAATTGCTATTGAATGTTTTTGTTTGCACATTACTAATGCACCTGAAGAAAGTCTTGTGATTAAAACAATTGTACCTTTTACAAAATATGGATTTCAAGTGAAATTACAGTAAGATATGCTATATTTATTGTGTACAAAGCCAAAACAAGGGTGCGAAAAGTAACTATCATCGACTTTAGACATTGGTATATTTTGATGTCTGTTTATATATGATAATTTGTGATTACAGGAAACATAACCTTGATGGCTTCACTGTTAGATGAACCAAGACAAGATGTTTATCATCTGCAGATTCGAGCAGCGGATTCAGGATTTCCACAAAAACATGAAGACATCACTGTCAACATTACCGTTCCAATTACACTGCAGCAGAAATTAAACAATTCTTATGTTTTTGAAGTGCTTGAAAATGTGACTGTGGCAACAGTTGTTGGATCGATGAAAAATACTGAACAGAGGTTGAACAGTACACACAAATATTTTATTAATGAACTAGACAAGCGAGGTAAATGAAATTAAAAATTTGTTTTGTTTAATGACACCACTAGAGCCAAATGATTTAGTATTGGATGTCAAGCATTTGGTAATTATAACATGTAGTGTTAGGGAGGAAACCTGATATATTTTTCCACTAATAGCAAGGGATATTTTATATGCACCATCCCACAGGCAGGTTAGCACATACCATTGCCTTTGATATACCAATTATTGTGTACAGGCTGGAACGAGAGCAAGATGAATGATTAGAATTAACCAACTTTTATTGTTTTATTAATTAATTATGTATTCATTCCGAAGGTCAGCTATTTTTAGTCCTACCAGTCCAATTGGTGGAGACTATAGGTTTTGGCTCCATCCTGTCTGTCTGTCTGTCTGTCTGTCTGTCTATCTGTCCCATATATACACATGTAGTTTCTCAGTCTTTATTTTACAATGAAATGTTGTGTTTAGCTTTATCATTTACTGTTAAAGTTGAAGTTATGTCCTTTCAAATTATGTGCTTTCAAGTTGAACGTAGAAGTTACGGAAAAAAACATTTCGAACTTTTGAAATTTTGTGTCTAGCTTTATTATGTGCTATTACAGATCAAGTGTGACTTTCATGGTGTTTTAATCATTTTGTAGAGAGTTATGGCCCTTGAACTTACATGTAGGAGAGGTGAAATTGTTTTGGGCCTAGTTGATAACATGTTTTACTTTAGCAATACACTCAGAATGCTTCTTTTTTACATTTCATTTTGACATTTTTAATAAGAAGGCAAATTCATAATAATATTACATAATTTATGAACCCTTAACTTTGTTTTGAATTAATAAATTAAATGTGCCTTTCAGGCAGTTTCCCCTTTGAAATTGAACGAGTGTCTGGTGAAATTGTGACAACTTTGAACCTGGACCGAGAGACATCGGATATGTACAGTTTCCGTGTTGTCATGATTGACACTTCCCCACCGTATCAGACTGTATCCACAACTGTAACGGTGAACATTCTTGATGTCAATGACAATCCACCGAAACTCGGCTCATCTTTATACACAGCGCGGATTATGGAAGATGACACAAATCCAGGAGACAGTCAGACTCTCGTCTTTGTAAGATATATATTAATTAATTGTAATATTTTGTTTTTGACCAAATCATTATGCTCAAAATTGACACAATTGGTATGGATGTTTTACATTATGTAATATAAAGATGGACTTATAATCTCATTAAGAAAAAAAGTGTTAATTTGCCTATTAAAGTGAAAGAACCTAGTTATTAAAAACTGTTTTTCACTATTAGAGCTGTTTTTAACAATTGAAATCGAACATAACGTAAATTTTATAGTTTAGATTATCCATTTTCATACATCCAAAGTGTGTCCAGTCATTCTGGTCATATTTAAAAAAATGCTTGTACCTTTGAGAAGTAATGGTTTTGAAGACTAGCTCTAGTCTCCTTTAAAGTGTATATCTCCCATTTCAACATCACAGACCCTTTTTTCACTCTACTGTAACTTTATCCAAAAGGTCTTACAGGTTTGTAAATTAGTTTGTAGATTAAACGATGTTTTTGGCTATTTTCATATGTTGAAACTACATATCATGTGTGACTTTAATGGCATATCAATATGTTGTTTAATCGTAGACTATATGTGAGAATCTAACTTATAGTAATTATTATAACTATTGGCATAGCGAATGAGAGATAAAACCTACTGTTGTTACATTGTTAGCAAGCAGTTTATATGCTTTTAACTTACAGACCGATACACATCCATGGCATTCATCAGTAGTAATAGATAAATAACATATCAATATTTTTACTTTACTAAGATTTAAACATACAACTTGAACTCCAGACCACTGACGACAACTTGTTGAGGAATACTAGTGAAGAAAACGTAATTTACAAAACAAATCAAAGTGACAGAATTATTTTTAAACCAACTGAAAAATGGACCCAAATATTTTGAGGAATTTAGGGTTGTGTTTGTAGAAATGAAGCCTGAATTTATTTTTAAAAAATGTCAGTTCATACATTTATTTTTAAATATTAATATAATCTGCACCATAATAATGTTCTGATGTTTCATCCTGTCCTGCCATTACTGTATTGCAATAAAGGAAACCATGTCCTCTTATTTTATCTTTTCTTAGCCACATTTTTGCACTTTATTCTGAAATATCTAATGAGATTAAAACTTTCCTTTTGGCCACTTTAAAAAAAAAGAAGCTTTCATCAGATTTTATTACAACTATTTTAACAAGTAAAATGTTTTGCAAATATGATCTTATAGTTAACATACGTCTGTGTGGTTAATCCAGAATATATTTATAGCAGTACAACAGATAAACATATTGTCTATCCAAAATGTTACTGGGTATTATCATCCTGTATATTTCTCGTTCCAGCCAGTGCTCCACAACTGGTGTAACAAAGGCCATGGTATGTACTATCCTGTCTGTGGGATGACACATATAAAAGATCCCTTGATGCTAATTGAAAAGAGTAGCCCATGAAGTGGCGACAGCGGATTTCCTCTCTCAATATCTGTGTGGTCCTTGACCATATGTCTGATGACATATAATTGTAATTAAATGTGTTGAGTGCATTGTTAAATAAAACATTTCCTTACTTCCTTACCATCCTGTATTTTCCAGTCTCCTCAGATTACTGTGAGTGATGCTGATAAAATCAAACCTGCAGTCAGTTACAACCTCTCTGGAGATGGAAGTGACTTGTTTGTCATTGATCATGACACGGGAGTCATCCAGCAGAAGGAAGCCGGCAGCTTGGACAGTGAGAGTCAGATGGAATATAATTTAACAGTGGGTGTTAATTAATTTGTGCACAAGTTTAACATATGTTTTCATTTGTTTATGCTTTCATTCATAATTTTGTTCATTACATCTAAAAAAAAATGGTATTCAGCCCTCGGCTGTCTGTGATTGTGGGAAAAATGATCATGCAAACACCAAAACACTTCCTGCAGCAATGTCCATTCTACAGCAGAGAGAGGCAACACATCTGGCCTTTGAGTACTACAATGGATGCCAAGCTTTGGGGCTCTGCAAATGATCTACGCTTGACAACCCATTTTGCGACCCTTACAGGACAAAGGATTTGACACAACCAATCGAATGCTGAAGAAGAAAAAATTGTTCATTCATTACAGTTCGTGTGAAACTATATTTTTGGAAATAAATACTGTAAACCGTATTAATATTGCGACGTGTTTTTTTCGCGAATGTATACCTTAGCGGATATTCGCGACGTGTAAATTTCGCGAACGACCGTTGACAGCTCCAAAATATAAAAGTGGATAAAGACAGCTCACTGTAATTGTTATAAAATTACTGTCTGTAAATCAATGTTCTGTTGTCCTACATTAAGCAATTGTGCCTGGTACAGAGTCTATAGAGGGGATTAGGCCCTACCCACCTCACGTGTATTAGAATCACAATTCACAGCTTAAGTTGTTAACTGTTAACACCTTTGGTACATAAAACAACAAACGAGTAGTCGCCATCAATTGAAGCTACATAAAACAGTTAATGATTAGTCGCTATCCAGTAGAGCTCGTGTATAGGCTTTGCCTGTTGAGTGAATCTTTTTGTGAACTTTATTTTCAATAAAGTATTTCAAAACAAAACTTTAAGCACACTTCAAACTGGAAAATAGTGCGTGCGTATTAATTTTGCGACATAATGTTGTACGCGAACGATGCGAAATTTATACGCACGCATTTTTTTCACGGTTTACAGTAGTGTGAAATCTTTTTATTTTCATGAGCTTAAATTTCTGTGATCTTGCTAAAAACCACATTTTGTTGGATACTTTATTTAGTGGATCAAAACTGCAGTATCATAAATTTGTATTGTATGTATGCACGTATCATATTTTAATAGTTCTCAATTATAAATTGCTTTACTGCACCAGTCAACAATTTACACAAAAATACTAGACCATGAAGAAAAGTAATTTCACAGTACGTGTAAATTCTATATCTACATCATGTTCAGATCACAAACTGTTGTTTATCTTCCATTTATGGCCACATTTTAAGTTAAGAGAAACTGTGTCTGCTACTACTATTGTCACAGTGATACTTTGTTAAAATTATTGAAATTACTGATTTAAATCATATTAACCATTTCTTGGTGCCTTTAATGGGACAAATGAATCACAGTATTTTATATAATTTACACTTAGTTTCATTCCAGCAATTTGTCTTTTATTCCATAAAACACATTATGACAAGTTCAACACACTCATTGGTAGGTCTTTACCAAGCCACCAAGTTATTTTGAAGATTAACTTCTTAAACAGCAACTGATCCAATCTCTTTCTCTCCATACAATATCCTCACCATTTCCTTTTAGCCTCTCTGTCTCTCTGTCTCTGTCCCTGTTTCTGTCTGTCTGTCTCCTCTGTCTCCTCTGTCTCCTCTGTCTGTCTGTCTCTCTTTTTCTCTCTCTCTCTCTCTCTCTCTCTCTCTCTCTCTCTCTCTCTCTCTCTCTCTCTCTCTCTCTCTCTCTCTCTCTCTCTCTCTGTGTATGTGTGTGTGTGGGTATATACTCTCTAACTGTTGTGTTTGTATTACATGAATTTATTTTTATTAATGTTTTGCTGTGATAATAATATACTGTATTTGTTGCATCCATGTTTGTATTGTTATGTTTAAAAAGGTCTTACAATCGGTTATGCTGGATGACCTGTTGATAATCAGATTATAATGATAATCCATGTTGTTTAACCCAAGAATCAGCTAGTATATAGCCCAGCTCTAACCAAGTGTCAGTGTTTTTTTAGCTGTTTGTATCAGATGGGACACTGTCATCTTCAGCTGTGCTGCTTATCCAAGTGGAAGACGTCAATGACCATGCACCTGTTTTTGAAAATGACCTTGACATTGAAGTTCATCCTGCCACAGAACTGGACACTGTGATTGGCCAGGTGAAGGCCACAGACAAAGATGTATCCACCAGAAATAGTGACATCAGCTTTTATCTTCTCAGAGGAGGCTTGGACAAATTCGCCATAAATGAAAGCTCAGGTTTTTGTTTATTTAATTCTTTATGTTCATGATAATAGGAAAGTTGTAGATTGTGCACCTGACATGAATGAGTGGTAGATGATTTTACTCAGTAAATTAGCCAGTGCTGATAGATAGACAACTAGTTTAATGTGCTCATATACCACCATCCAGAGTCCAACCTCTGATAAAATCGGGGAGAGTGGGGAGGGCAGTGTTGACATATATAATTGTGGACTGGCCTCATTGGTTAATCAGCCTAAATTCTGTAAGTACTGGGTTCACATACTAGTACTGGGTTCACATCCTAGTACTGGGTTCACATCCTAGTACTGGGTTCACATCCTAGTACTGGGTTCAAATCCTAGTACTGGGTTCATACTGTAGTACTGTACCCAGAATGAGTTTTAATGTCTCAATGGGGAAATGTTGGGCCATGATAACGTACTACACCAATATTCCTCTCACAAGTCACAGACTGAGTCCTAATAGTTCAGGTGTGTATCCAGGACAGTATGTGTGGACCTTTATTCATTATATAAGCACAAACAGCAGTTTAAAATATAATGAATTGTGACTGTAACTTCACATGTAAAACTTAGAACAGAATTAAGCAAAAATATCATGGATGAGAAACAAACTTTTAAAATACTTTTAATAAATTAAACTTGAAATAATTTAGCATAATGTGCACTTTCTTTTTCTTTTCTTTTTTGCAAGCCATATTGAAAAATAATTGAAAATAATACTTAGATTTATGATTGGTTTTTGCATGCTTTACCACCACAAATAAATACACGGCTAGTTCTGGTACTCGCCAACTTCGTCAATTTGCACATTTCAAAAACAATTGGTGAATTTTAATTAAATTTGGTCAAATAATTTCAGAAAATAAGTGATAATTTGTTAGAAAATAACTGGAGTTTTGCAGTTTTTGAAATATGAAAGATAATTTATATCTGAAATAGTGTAATAATTTTTATTTTATTCCTTGTAAGGTGAAATACTACTGGTTACTTCACTAACTGATGAACCCATTCAAGACAAATACACTCTCCAAATCCAGGCCGTCAGCTTTGGCACACCCCTGCAATCAAACAAGACATCAGTGAAAATCAGAGTTCCTTTGAATCATCCACCAACACTTGACAGCATTTACACATTCGACTTGTTAGAGAACGTCACGATTGGGACTGTTGTAGGAACCATTAATTCTTCTGACCCTGATACAGAGCCGGGCCAGGTTGATAAACTGCACTACATTATTGGTTTCAATGAGACAGGTGTGATATGTTTTTGTATAATGAATGCCAAAACAAACTATATACACTTAATATTTTTCACATTAAAAATATCATAACAAACCTGGGGCGTAAGTGACAAAGGTCTCTTAGGCTCTGCTAAACAACAAAGCATCCTTTTTGCAAGTCGTTTAGCATTCCACTGTGAGATTGCAAAGTTGCAAGAGTTTAGTGAATTATGCCCCAGATTTTATTAACAAAGTACTTCACAAAATTTCATTACATTTTTAAATTGAAAGCAACAGTTATTCATCATGGGGGTTAGGGTGTGTTTGTGTGTAAAAACTAAATATGTAAAATTGTAACATATTTGACAAAATTAAATCCTCAATCTGAAATTTGAGGTAAGATTGCATATAGAGTGATGACTCTTATTAAATAAATGCATGAGTGTCTTTAATCTTGTCTACCCACATTGAGGAGGTACAGATTTATCACTTTTACTCATATTTTCACTTAAAATAAAGTTTATATTTGAATCGGTAAGTATTATTTTGGTGTGTTTTTCTAATTTTCATTTTTATTTTAAATCAGTTTATGTTGATTAAAATTAAGCAAAAACTCTAAAAAGTTGTGTGTACTTATGGGCTTTTTTAACTGGATGTCCAGTATTTATATCCATTATTCCCAATAACTGTGTTTTTCTGAACTGAATTTTTTTTGAAATGACATGTGATTCATTTCCCAATATGTTATCATTTTCCTTGTTGATAAAAATTTTAAATTAGCTGTCACAATCAGCCATCAATTCCTGAAAATGCCCGCAGTGTTCTGACATTGTTATCAAGTGAAAAATACTTGTCAAAACACACCTTTTCAACTCAAAATTCCCAGATAGTCTTCAAATGAATATATTATTTTAAAAACATAGCCAACTTTACAAAAGGTATTCTGCTAGTTAAAGTTATCTAACTTTCCTAAATAGAAGTGTATATTTATTAATAATTTACAGTAAACCAGGTGTTTAGTTATATTTTGTCCACATATAAGACTTAAATGGACATTCCTGAGTTTGCTGCATTGTAAGATGTTTCCTAAAAATAAAATATTTCTACGATTAAACTAACATATTAAATATATTTTCTTGTTTAGAACATCAGTGCCTTTATATTCAGTGTGTTTCTGGTCGTCTTAATATTTGTTAGAAACCTTGACTGGATTTTTGTCATCAAATAAGTTTGTACATAAGAAAAAATATATTGTAGGAAATAAAATGAAATTTAACCTAGTAAAAATATTGGAACAATCAGAAGCATGTTTAATATACAGCCACTAATATTTTATGCCGAAAAATATATTTGATATGTAATTACAATCATTAAAAGTCTCTGTTAGTCGATAACATCTTAAACATTGCAGCAAACTCAGGAATGTCTCTTTAAGCTCATCTAACACAGCCACATACTGCATTATCATGTTTCATGTTTGTTATATAACAGGTGAAAATATGCCTTTTACAATTGATCCTGACACTGGTCAAATCACCACCACTGGAACTTTAGACATGGAGAGGACTGAATCATACAGTTTCCCAGTATTTGTCTCTGATAATGGAAAGCCAGTGTGCACATCATCAGCAACTGTGTATGTTAATGTGCTGGATGTTAACGACAACCAGCCACAGTTCGCAGCTCCAATCCTGGTGGCATCTGTCAAAGAAGATCATAGAATGCCCAAAAACCCTCAAATTCTAGATGTTGTAAGTTATAAAATTAGGTCATTATGGTAGTCATCTAGTTTACCTCCATGTTTCATATTAAGTTACTGAAACTTGTTAACATTCAGTATCATTTTGTTTCATTGTTGTGTAGGGTTGGGGTATAGCCCAGTAGTAAAGTGTGACTGATGCACCGTCAGTCTAGGATCGATCCCTGTCAGTGTAGGGTTGGGGTATAGCCCAGTAGTAAAGTGTGACTGATGCACCGTCAGTCTAGGATCGATCCCTGTCAGTGGGTTATTTCTCATTCCAGCCAGTGTACTCAACTGGTATATCAAAGGTCATGGTATGTGCAGTCATGTCTGGAATGGTGCATATAAATGATCCCTTGCTACTAATGGAAAAATGTAATAGGTATCCTCTAAGACTATGTCAAAATTACCACAGTTTGGTGCTCTAGTGGTGTCATTAAACAAAATAAACAACACTGTTGTGCAGACTCTCACTCTTGGGTTGGGATCGATCCCTGTCAGCGGGCCCATTGGATTATTTCTTGCTCCAGCCAGTGCACTAGGACTGGTACATCAAAGGCTGTGGTATGTGTTATCCTGTCTGTGGGATAGTGCATATAAAACACTATTGTTTAATGATTATTTTAACATATTTCTTGCAGCATCCCCGAGTAAATGACATTACTGACCGCGATGCTGCTGTAGAACAGTGGATCTTTAGTATTAGTGGTGAGGGAAGTGATTTGTTTGACATTGATCCCAAGACTGGAGTCATCACTCAGAAAATGGCTGGATCTTTGGATAGTGAGATGATAGACCTCTACAACTTTACGGTATGTACATAATCAGGACTTCTAGATTATGGTAGCCCCACTCCCATGGCTTGTGATATTCAATGTTGGGCTAGTAAATAACTACTGTCGCCATGCCCGATGGCTAGTGAAATATTTTGGTCAAATTTTGCAGTTAATTAAGTCCATTATGTAAATATGAATATCCCAACTCCCACCCCCAATGTTACTGCTTTTAAGCTATATATCTCTCTCTCTCTCTTTAGGTGACATATCCAATTTTTACTATTATTATTTAGTAAAATTGTATTGACCTAAAGTAAAATAGGGCTAGTTAATTTTTAAATGTGGCTAGTATATTTTTAAAATAACTGATCCCATTGCTAGTGGATTTTATAAAAATTACAGAAGCCCTGACATTAATGTCAAAACAAAGTAAAATATCAATTATTATATAAGATATGAATGAATATTTATATTAATAGTGTTTCTCAAAATCAACTGACTGAACATCATTTTGTAAGGAGGTATAACATAATGTAAAATAAGACCTACAAATCCCATTGTGTTGAGATAATGAATTTGCTGCAGTTTAAATTCAATTAAGTGTACATTTGCAAGGACCCTAGCACACATACTGGCAGAAAAGAATCACTGTTGCCAATCTGGCTGCTATACCTCTTTTTTTTAATTGATATGATTTTAAGTTTTTTGGTCTCTGATGGCAAACAAAAATATTGAAAAACTATCAAGGAATGTTTTGAAGTGTATGTATTTTACCATTGCCCATGAACATGGGTGTGTTTTTTTTGTGGTCACAGTATTGTTGTAATAGCCACATTCTCATTCTTCAGTGGATTATGGTAATTAAAGATGAGATTCTGAAAAGATGAACTCATTAATAAACATCTGGTGTAATCATTGTGTTTCAGGTTATGGTGTCAGATGGACAGTTGACTGGAGACGCTGTGTTACAAGTACATGTTGAAGACGTCAATGACAACAGCCCTGTGTTTGATACGGGCACCTTAGAGGTGGATGTCGACCCAGCAGTGACACCTGGCTCTGTCGTCCTTCATGTAAATGCCAGTGATGCAGATCTTTCAGAGCAGAATCATGAATTACACTACTACCTTGTTGATGGTGGTCTTGACAAGTTTGCCATTGATGAATCTTCAGGTTAATGGCTGGTTTTGAATTGTCTGATGCAATAAACTGTCATGCCTAGGGATGAGACAATGTGTTTTTTAAATTTTAAATTTGATTTTTAATATTTTTTCCACAGTCGATTTATCACAATACTTTTCTCAAGTACTCGAGCAATCACATATACATTTTAATAACGTATTTTTACCCTTGTGAAATAATTGTCAATAAATATATCATAAAAAGAAAAACTAAAGGATAAAACTATGTCTTGAATAGAAAAAGAAAAATATAATTTTAACTATTTTACCACACCATGATAATGTATTGGGTCTAGGGAAAACCCATGCAAACATGTTGAATGCATCAGAATTGTCTGTCAAGGTCTTTGACAGGCTGAAGTTCTGTACATCATTATCAGGATTCCCAGCAGAGTTCAAGCTACATAAATGCTACTGTACCTGTTAAAACAATTTAATATATACTATTTTCATCTCTAATTGCAGGTGTCATAACAGTTACCAAGCCGCTACTTGAAGAACCACTAAAGCCAGTGTACTATTTAAAAATTCAAGTATCTGACTATGGCAGTCCACGACTATCAAATGTCACGCATGTTGTCGTAAACGTTCCCATAAACTTCAGGCCAGAGCTGAAAGAAAGCTACAGATTTGAAGTAGCTGAGGACACACCTCGTGGAGTGGAATTTGGAGTGATTAATGCAACAGACAAGAATTTGAAAGATCAGCTCAAATATTACATAGATGAATCATTAGGTGAGTACACTGATTTAGATGTTCAAGATAACTATAGTTTCTCATGTATAATAATTTTTATAATACCATACAAAGATATTAGGGTGCTAGATTAAAAGTGGCTTTACTGGAAAACAAGATAATCATGGCAATATTGTACACTGGTAAGAAGTGTTGTTCTGTGAAGCTAGAAGATACCAAGTAAGAGAGAGTGAAGTGTTGGTAAGGTTAGGATTTTCAAGGGGGATTGCTGGAGGCAAATTGTGTTTTTTTATTTTACATGGAAACCATGTCTTGATCACTGTTAAGTCACACATGCTTATATGTTCTTAAGAAGGCACCTATTATAGTATATATGTTCTTACTTTGCACTTACAGGTAGCAAGCTGCCATTCACCATAGACCGAAACACTGGCATGTTACAAACTTCAGGTCCACTGGATCGTGAGACTCAAGATCAGTACAAGTTTACCATCTTTGTCACGGATAGTGCAATGGATAGTGCAACGTACACATCTTCAGTACAAGTAACTGTCACCATCGGAGATGTCAATGACAATCCACCCATGTTAACATCATCAGTATACACAGCTCACATCCCAGAAGATCATTCAAATCCAGAGGAAGCAAGAACACTATTTTTTGTGAGCATTTTGGTTCTATAATTGTATTTTATTGCAGTCTTTAAATACTGTGAGTTAAATAAAGGTCAGCTGAAGACCACTCTCCTGAAATGATGCTAAGCAAACAATCACATGCAGGTTCAAAGAAAATTTATTAAACGTTTTATAGTGTAGCCATCAATCTGCTCTTGTCCTAAATCTTTACAGGCTAGTGTGGAGGGGTTGCAAGTGATCACTGGCTTTTCCTGGAGAAGAATGTTTTATTATCATTTGGGCTTTTTTTGTCTTCTTGCATTAGTGTAACATTTTGCAGTGTTTAAACATTTCTGATTTAAAACCCCAATCTGACTATCTGTACCTTCAGCAGGGTCATATTTTAGCCAATCAGTTTAATTTTTCTGAAGATTTCCTTTATGCGATGAGATCATTTCTATTACTGTTCATTCTCCCTAAATTTAATTGTTTCTCTGTTAAAGCAAAACATTCATCCATATTTTTAGCTAAGAAATTTGCAAGTACTAAAAGAAATATATTTTGACTTAACTCGGCTTAATGAAACCATTTTTTGAAATTTCAGATGCCTGCAATATCAGCATCAGACCTTGACTTACATACCAATATTTCCTATAGTCTGGCTGGTGAAGGAAGCAACTTCTTTAACATCGATACATTATCGGGAGAAATAACGCAGACAGTTCCTGGCAATCTGGACAGTGAAGCATATACAAACTTTGAGCTAAATGTATGTGTAATTCATTTTGGTTAACAATAACTAATCTTTTCAAATTTCATAGAGACAATTATCATTTGTTATTGGTATATGTTCATGAGGAATGTTTTTAAAGAGTTTTATTCCATTTTGGCAAAGAGAGTACTAAGTTAAATACAACACATGTTTCATGTACAATTGTGTGCATGAAATTAAAAAGTATGAAATGTACACCATAAATTTCCTGTAGGTTTTTTTGTGGAAGTATTAACAAAACGTAATGGAAAGGGCCATATATAATATATTTAGCTGATCTCAACAACTATTTTATACTGGTTTGCAATTCAACATAATTGTCTTGTACTTTACATTATTTAGTAGAACTATTCCTTTGTATTAGTTAACGGTGACCGATGGAAGCTTGACAACCTCTGCTAGATTGGAAATCTTTGTTGACGATGTGAATGACAATGCACCAGTATTCTTGGACCAGCAGTATAACTTTGAAGTGAATTCATCGGCATCCATTGGCTCTGCAGTTGGCAGGGTGTCAGCAAATGACTCTGATGTGTCAGATAGAAATGGAAGAGTTACATATTACTTAATCCATGGAGGTCTGGACAGGTTTTCTCTTAATTCACAAACGGGTAATGAAAATGAAATATGAGGTTTTTATTATTATAGTACATGTATTAGGGGTTTTATTCTGTTTAAACTGTATGCCTTTGAAACTGCACACTTACTTGGCAGATGTAAATTGTGTAAAATTATAGAGCCTATAATCATTTGTTGCTTTTCATCTCATATTTTATGTAATAGTTCAAGATAATTATATTTGCAGTAATAAAAATTGTTGCATTTATTTAACTAATACTGTTATAGAGATTGTCTGTGCAAATAAATTCATGTGTTTCAGTATTTGATATAAAGAATATTAGAAAACAAAACATAAAGATTAAATTAAAATTAACTTAAAATTGCAATATAAATAATTGGATTTAAAAAAAAAAAATTTTTAAGGAGGATGGGGACTTACTTAACCTAGTTGTTTATGTATTGGTGCTAGAATTGTTTTTAAAACTTGAGAAATTATTTTCAGCATACCCATTATTTTATAATTATGAAAATTGTTACTTATTTTTAATATAAAGAATATTGTTATTTGATGACAGGTGTAAGTAAAATTTAGTTATTTTAACTACATAAATACATGTGTACAGACGATTTCAATTTTTAGTTTTTTTTCTTTTAACATATAGGAGACATATCAGTACTGGAATCTCTGGACAGTCCTCCATACATTAATAAGTACCAGCTGCACATCAAGGCCGTGGATTCTGGACATCCTCAACACATGGATGAGACTTCAGTAAATATTCTTGTCTCTCTGAATAAGAAACCATATGTATCCATGGAAACAGTGTTAACTGTTAAGGAGAATGAGACTATTGGAACTGAGATTGGAATTGTCATGGTTTCAGACCCAGATGGAAATACATCTGCAGGATTGTCTTTCATCATTGAAGGCAACAATGGCAAGTATTATGATTGGTAGTTTGGATATGTATCAGATTATAGCTGTGATATATAGAGGATTCGTCACAAGTGTTTTTTAATATGGAAAATATCAACCGAGTGTTAGTTAATTGGTATTTGTCGAGGCTCTGCCGAGACAAATACCGATTAACGACACGAGGTTGATATTTTACATATTAAAAAACACGAGTAGCGAATTCTATTTATCCTATAACTCTCTTAAAAAGGTTTTTAAGTTGATATTTACCAAACAACATATTCAATGCAGCATTAATTGCGGATTAATACACTTCAATAACAGACGTTCGATCAGCTGATTGGGCGTCTCGCTACTCTCATAAGACGTAGATTGCACCACAATGTAGTTCTCCAATAACTCTACGAATTAATAGATATAAATAACAAACTCATCCGTTTAAATTTCGTAATTGGTTATTATTTACAACAATAAACTATTTCAGTAAATTATTAAAACCCAGAAACGATTATTAAAATCAACAACAACAGGTCATAAGTACAGTGCTTTGACCTACATACGGCGCGGCAATATGTGAACTGACAACTATTCACTGTCACTACTGAAGTTAAGGATTCTTCTGCGTTTGACAGGCACAAGTGCTGGGGAGTGTAGGTGATCTCGGTTTATGACTCTTTTATTGTGTAAAGTCAATATGCAGGACTGGGAGATTTGTTCAGTACATTAATGGTGATGTTTCCACCAGTTATGCTTCCTGCAAACATGGTTTGGATCCCTCCAGAAACAGTGATTACTTGTGATTGTTGCCTTGTGGAGCCTAAATGCACGTGGTCGCGAAGAATGTCGTTCTTGGCTACTTGCGAATTCAACTCACTTGGTGATGTAACTGTACACGATGGAGTATTACCCGAAAGGATGCTGGAAATATTTTTGTGTGGATGTTCATTGATGTGACTATAAATATTTACCGAATGGATATTTTTGTGTCCTGTGATCTGCATGATGTGCGTGGTTGGAATATTATTGTCATTTAGTTTTTGAACAAGATGTTTTCGGGCTGAATGGTTTGTCAGACGTTTGGAACACGAAATGTTTGCTATTTCGCACATTTTTTTCATGAGTTGTGAAAGTTTGTTTTTTCCAATGCACTGTTTCAAGAACCACTGGTCGCCAACGCGTGGAGCCCCGTGGGTGTGGGTGGCTATGTAAAAGGGGTCGTCGTTGTGACAGAAACATGTTGGTCGTCGTGAGGCGTATGTTTTGTACACGTTCAAGGGACAGCGATCTGGATTTTCAACATCAGCCCACATCTTCGGCTTCACTGATCGGCAATCTCGCGCATTTTCACCGGGTCTGTTCTTTCCCTGACGCATTGACAGTTCGAGAAATTCATTGCCATCGCTATCGACATTCAAACTGACATCTCCCCAGCACATACGGTAGTGATCACTAACACCCCGAAGACCAAAGTGAATACTGTTGTACAACCAAAGGCAGTTTATTATGCTCATAGGGCTATTTGGGCCAATTGCACCAGAATTCCACAATGCTTCAATTTCTTCATCACTAATCGGATCGGCACATTTTGGTAAGTTTCCCTTTCCTTCTTTTTTTAGCGCTACCTTTCTTCCTTTCAACACCTCCCGTGACTGACTAAATTCTAGTGATGAAATTACTGAATACCCATAAGAATGCTTTTTTAGTGTTCGTTCGATACTGCTGTGAAATGCAGTCAAGCTGTTTGGTTCATAATTGTCGCCATTTTCTATTCTCACGCTAATGAAGAACTTTGACAGAAGTGGGTCGAGTTCAGACGGTGGGATTTCATAGATTTGTCTACTTTCGTTGTTGCCTTTCAAGAATTTATTAAAAAGTTTCATGTCATAAAGTGTCTTTTTAGCGGTGTTTGCATTTTGGTTAGCGGAGATAACGTCATCGATCATGAAATCATTCACTGGAATAAATCTACCTGTGTCGTTATGGTTAGATCTAGTACTTGACGTCGTCTGCAAGCGGTCCAATGTCAATGGCGTTTGACAGTTCTCTACTGACGATAACTGGGATTTATCAAAAACATGTTCGTAATCAGTTCCGTCAATAAGTACCTTGTATTCAGAATTGTCCAACACAGCTTGAATCGTTCCATAACCCTTTTTGTCAATAATGACAGTTTCTCCGATTATATAATCCATTTTTTTTCATAAAGAAATTATGAAATGGTTCCAGTCTTATTACCTACAGACCTTGCAAATTTACATATATACATTGCAAATTTGCATACCATTATTAACCACCAGGTTAATAATGTAAATTATCACATGGGTTTATGACATGGATATCATGGGTAAGTTATAGGATAAATATATATTATGTATGTATGTATGTATGTATGTATGTATGTATGTATGTATGTATGTATGTATGTATCCATTATATGTATTATATATGTATGTATGTATGTATGTTTGCTACTATTATAGCCAGTATTCAATAAATGTTTGAGAAAGTCATTAACCCTCACAGAAGCTTTGGCTAGTGCCCTATGTATTATAGTAATACAGTTAATAATTTTCACTAGTGTAAGCCAAACATTCACTAGGACTAGTGGATTTGTTGAACCCTGAATAATTGAATTTCCATTACATTCATTCCAATATAACTGACCAAAAATATAGAAATTTATCTTGACAATGAATACAGTGATTGCAGGATAAATTTAAATATACTGACTAATCCAAGGGATTGTGAACGAATCATATTTCATATACATGTATTTATTATTTCAGAAGAGTGGGACATAGCCCAGTGGTGGACCCATTGGCCCATTGGGCTATTTCTTGTTCCAGCCAATACACCATAACTGGTGTATTAAAGACCATGGTTTGTACTATCCTGTATATGGGATGATGCATATATAAAAGATCCCTTGCTACTAATGGAAAAATATAGCGAGTTTTTTCTATGAGACTATGTGTAAAATTTACTAATTGTTTGACATATACAGTGGCAGATGATTAATAAATCAATGTGCTTTAGTGGTGTCATTAAACAAAACAAACTTTAACTTTTTAACTTTATTATTTCAGTGCCTTTTGAAATTGATCCTGCCACTGGTTCTGTCAGAGTTTCCTCCCTTCTAGACAGTGAAAATGTAACACAGTACAGGTTTCCTATTGTGATTTATGACGAGGGTGTACCACGGCACACTGTCACCACCATGACAACCATACATGTTGAAAATGTTAATGATCGAAGTCCGCGATTTTCAGCACTCGACTACACTGCAACATTAAATGAAAATCTTTCAGACAAAGATGTGATGAACCCAGTAAAAATTGTAAGCAAATTATACAATATTGTTGAATTTTTGCATTGATGTTAATCATGATTTTTTCCATATACTCAATATCCGGGTATTAACACCCAGTAGCCAGTATTGGTTTTTTATGCGAGGGTGTTAATGAATATTTTTAGGGCGCTTTCTTGGGTCTGAGTTCTTGCCTATGGATCCGTTAAACTTAATGTTTTTTTTATTTTTCATTCTATCCAATGCACCACAATAGGTCAAAGGTGGTGGTATGTGCTTTTTTGTCTTTGCTAAAGTGCATATAAAAGAGGGAAAATGTAGCAGGTTTCCTCTGTTGGCTCAAATAGTTGATCATTAATTTATCAATGTGCTGTTGTGGTGCCGTTGAACAAAACAAACTTTAACTTTGCCCCAAAAGATCTATACATTGTTTGGATCATAACAAAATGTTAACTTTATCAGCAATGAAAACTAATTTGGTGTACTTGACTGGTGACCGTTTGCATTAATGATAAAATGATTAAATTTACATAGTAATATGTCTTATATACAGGTACCACAGATTTATGCAAAAGATGAAGACGTCATTCAGACACCAATTGTCTACAGTCTTAAAGGCAATCATAGTGACCACTTTGTTATAAATGTATCAACAGGGGAGATAACTGTAGCTGCAGGAACGTCCATAGATCGTGAATATATCCGTGAATATGATCTACAGGTCAGATATTATGCTACTAAGTATTTACTTCTAAACATACTTTGTTTTTTCTGAATTCTTGTTCTTGTATAATTTTAACTTTATTTGCTTTTTATTGTAATATAAAGAGAATACATTAGCAGAATTATAAGTAAACATAATTTTTAAAGATGGAGTATAGCTCCTACAATTTGGACATAAAGATGACAAATTATCATGTAAAATCAGTAAATATTTTAACAGATAAAGTATTGATGTTCAATACAAGTTTAGGTTTAAAACTAGCTCAGTATTTCATTATGATTTGGTCGAAGATCAATCAGATTTACAATTTTCACTATAACTTAGTTTAGTGTACCAAACTCAGCATGTTTTAAATTTTAACAAATATTGGCATCAAATTTACAAACAGTTTTCCCTAACTACATTTAGCTTGTGTACCAAACTGAATATGTTTTAATTTTTACTAACAAATATTGGTATTAAATTTACATACAGTTTTTCCCTAATTTAATTTAGTATATCAAATTGAAAAAGTTTTAATTTTTAACAGATATTGTCATAAAATTTACAAACAGTTTTTTCTCCTAACTTAGTTTAATGGTATACTAAACTGAACATGTTTTAACTTTTAACCGATATTGGCATCAAATTATCAAACAACTTGGTTTAGTGTAACAAACTGAACATGTTTCAATTTTTAACAGATATTAGCATCAAATTTACAAACAGTTTTTCCCAACTTAGTTTAGTGTATGAAATTGAACATGTTTGAATTTTTAACAGATATTTGCAACTGATGATGATGGGTTAGGACTTCAGAGTGAAAGTTCTCTACAGATTTTTGTTCAGGATGTCAATGACAATTCTCCCATGATGGATCAAGATATGAGTTTTGAGATTCAACCAAGTGCAGCCATTGGTGATAAAGTTGGCAAAATTGTAGCAAATGATTCAGATGATTCTGCTCAAAACAACAGAATAACTTTCTTGCTGTTAGATGGAGGATATGGAAAATTCTCTCTTGATTATGACACAGGTGCCAATTATTTTGTTAATTTCTTATAAATGTTTGTGAATTATGATGGGTGTACAAAAGCATTTGCTTTACTAGTAGTTGTTTTGTCTCTAAAAGATTTTACTTATAAAGAGTTTTATCTGATTGTGAGCAGATCTTGACCTTTACAAAAGAAAAGAAAAACGTTCCTGTGTGCTCTCTATGTCTATGATTATAACATTTGTAATAGTTTGGGTTATTTTTCAAATGGTGGTAACATAAATGATTCATTTCATAAAATCTATTTGATCTACTGTCCAAGGGGTGAGGTTGGAGTAGAATATGATTCACGAAAATCTATTTGATCCACTGTCCAAGGGGGAGGTTGGGGTAGAACATGAATCACAAAAGACAAAACACTGTGTGCCGAATTTACAAAGCCTGTTTATGTCTTACACACGTGTAACTACATATATTTACTATGCTTAAACACCTGCATGGAGTTGGTATCTGGATTAAAAATCCCATGATCCCAGTTGAGGCATGAGATTTTTAATCTAGATACCGACTCCAAAGCCTGAGTGAGTGCTCCGGAAGGCTCAATGGGTATGTGTAAACCACTTGCACAGATCAGTGATCCATAATGTGATGCCTATCATAAAAGAGTAGGTTGTGTGGTGACAGTGGGTTTCCTCTAAAAGAAACCATGTCAGAATGATCATATGTTTGACATCCAGTAAAAGATGATGAGATAAAAATTTAATGTGCTCTAGTTCCATCATTAAATAAAACAAACTTTACTTTATTTAAAGAAAAAAACAGCCTTGTAAATTTGGCCCTTATAGTTTTGGGAATTTATATTTTCTTCTACAGGTGTCATTTACGTAGCGGGCAGTCTTGTGAACGAACCATATCTTGACAATTACACTCTCATAGTCAGAGCCAAAGATTCTGGCATTCCTTCTCTTTCGTCTGATGCTAATATCACCATCACTGTTCCCATAAACAAGCCTCCAGTAGTGACACCACAGTTTACCTTCAAAGTGGAAGAAAACATGGATGCTGACACCATCATTGGTGATGTCAGCGTACAAGATTCTGACAATGACACTGCCATTTCTAATGTTTCATACTCCTTGGAAGGACATCAAGGTTAGATACTTTAAGTTTGATCAGTAGCATTTGATTACAGATGTAATATGTGCATATACTATTATGTGTACAGTATGAATTATCATACCAATGTAACAGGCACATATACTATTATATGTACGGTATGAATTATCATACCAATCTAATAGGTGTATATACTATTATATGTACAGTATGTATTATATCAATGTAACAGGCACATATACTGTGTATGGTATGAGCGGGCAGCATAGCCCAGTGGTACAGTGCCCGCCTGATGCGCGGTCAGTCTAGGATCGATCCCCGTCAGCTAACCACTGGGTTTTTTTCTCGACATAACCATATGTCCGACGCCGATATAACCGTAATTCTAATGTGTTGAGTGCGTTGTTAAACAAAAAACAAAACAAAAGTGTATGGTATGAATTATCACACATGATATAGATGTGAGGATGCATGAGATTCTGGTTGCAGCGGGCATATTGAAAGGGTGTGAACAAGAAGAGAGGAGGGCTGTCTGTAGGGTGCTGCTAATCGAAAAGAATAGCCCATAAAGTGACAACAATGGGTTTCCTCTCTCAATATCTGTGTGTGGTCCTTAACCATATGTCTGACACCATATAACTGAAAATAAAATGTGTTGAGTGTGTCGTTAAATAAAAATTTCCTTTCTTCCTAGTATAAATGTTTTGGGTGGCAATACAAAAAGAATCAGAATGCACTTATAGATAATCCTCTCCAAGTAGACAAAAGGACACTTTATAAACTAAGAAGGACAGTCTTCTTATTTTTCTGGTGAGGGGGAGCACCTGTCTCTTTGCCATCCCCACCCCTTTACTAGATAAGACCCTGTGGACATGGCTATTACATTATGTACCATAGGGTGGAAAAGCCCTATCCCAAATTGCTGCTGCATGCATACAGTAATGAAAAAAGATAAATAAATAAACAGGTAACCTTTCGTCAAAAGGTGAGCCATTTCTGCCAACCCCATATTGTTTGCATGTTTTCTTTTGAATGAACTGAGCTTCATTGCATTTTTTATGTTAATATGGTAATATTGTTCAGTTTACTGCTAAGGTTTACCCAAGGTATTTAAAGGCAAAAATAATTATTCTTTCACAATATGTCAAAAATCTTTAAATATAAATGCTGAAAAACAAGAAATAATCGGGGTAATTATTGTCAATGAAAAGATCAGAGTTCAAAATGTTTTACAATAAAGTATGTAAATTATAATGTTTATTTTAATTTGTTTCTCAGGCCTGTTTAAAATTGACCCCAGTACTGGCATAATTTCAACACTGTCGGAGATTGATGCAGAACAGGTCAGTGGGATAGAGATGAGCGTTGTTGTGGTTGACACGGGTTTGCCCACCTACAGACGAACATCTCAGGTTAATGTCAGCATTGTGGGAATCAACGACAACGCTCCAGAGTTTTCATCTCCACCCGGCTACACTGCAGACATATCAGAGGATGTAGCATTGAAACCAGGCAACGTGTCACTGCATCTGGTTAGTAACACTTGAAAATAATTACTGAGAAATACTGGTTAAATATATATACAGTATAACCTCGATTTACCGCCTACTGTGGTACCTACAGGATTTTGGCGTTATATCGAGTTGGCGTTAAAGTGAGGGTGCCAAGGATGTGCCAACAAACATATTTTTCATTTGATACATCTACATGTACTAAATGTCATACAGTTTGTTTAAAACGATAATAAACAAAAACAGAGGGAAAAAGGTAGCATTAATTTTAATTTTAATTTGTCAACCAGCAATGAACATTGGAAATATAAAAACGTAAACATGTACGGTGAAACGGTAAAAAGTAACGAATTAACTCGTTCACTGTTGTTTGGAAAGAAATCATCGAATTTACATCGGACTCAACTGAATATGGATTACCTTCTATAAACCGAAGAACTGTTTTGATCGCTTTGAGCTTTGCAAGTAACTCATCAGCTTATACAGCTTACACACAATAACAGTTAAAAAGGATGTTTATTTATTAAACGTGGGTCGTACTTGATTAGGACTAAAACAACTGATGTTACATATTTACCCAGAACGGCCCGATCAAATGCACCGATAAAAATCCCTTAGGATCTCCTAGGGAGTGGCTGTCCTATAGACACGGCACTCGATTGTGATTTATGGAAGTATCCATTATTTTTGTCAAATACCCATTTAACTGTATTATACAGAGATACTGGACCCCACCTACATGTAGCTAAGGTGTGATTTAACAGCTCAGTGTTAAAGTTTGTTTTGTTTAACAACACAACTAGAGCACATTGATTTATTAAATCATTGGCTATTTGATGTCAAACATATGGTAATTTTTGACAGTCATAGAGAGGAAATCCGATATATTTTTCCATTAGTAGCAAGGGATCTTTTATATTCACCATCCCACAGACAGGATAGCACATACCATGGCCTTTGATATTCTAGTCGTGGTACACTGGCTATGACAAGAAATAGCCTAATGGGTCCACTGACGGGGATTGATCCCAAACCAACCGCACACCAAGTGAGTGCTTTACCACTGGGCTACGTCCCGCCCATACAGCTCAGTGAGTAGATGGGAAACCACTACACCAACTCACCAACTTCTCTCTTACCAACTACTTACCACTAACCATTAACTTCTGTTATGGACTGGCAGCCTAGATAACTGAAGATGTGTGCCCAGGATGGCATGCTTAAACCTTAAATCAGATATAAGCATCAAAATAAGAGTTAAAATATTATAACTAATAATATAGATATTTCTTTGAAATGCTAATATTTCAGTAATATTCTGAATTGTTTCAGCAACCAAAATTCAGTGTGAATGACAAAGATGGTGATGAAGTAACCTACACCCTAGAGGAAGTTGACCTTGACCTATTTATGATTGACCGTTTGACTGGACAGATTGTTCTGGTTCGACCTGATGAGATTGATGCTGAAGTAAAGGCTGTGTATTATTTACAGGTGAGAGTTACTCTCTTCAGAAATGTGATATATAGAGAATATTACATGAGTGCCCATTATATACCATATATTTTACAACAAATTGTTTTAAAATGTATCTAACGACCAAAAGTGAGTTAGATACATTTAAAAAAAAATTAGTTGTAAGATAAATGGTATCTAACTGACACAAATGTATTTACAGCCTTAATGCTTATAGTTAACTTGTGTTGTACATCACAGAGTGATCAATTTGACTTTGCCTTTTTTTATTGGATGGTATGACATTATACTAGAAGTAGCCAGCCATACGTCTTTAAATTGTAATTGCACATACATGTGTTAACAAGTATGTGTTATCAAAAATAACAAACAATGTTCTTACCAATGGGTGTGTTAAAACAATTAACTACTTACTAGCCATACCTGTATATGGCCTATTCCAGAATTAATTGCATAGAATGGTGACAGGAGACACATAATTGTGAATTCCCTACCAATCCAACTGGAGAGTACTATTATAGGTTTCACCTTCATTCTTCTGTCTCTGTCTGTCTGTTCCACATGTAGTTTTATGGATGTTTTTTTCACAAAGCCTTGATATATTGTATAGTTTTATGGTGTACTGTTACAAGTTTAACTTTCATCATGGTTTGGGGGCGGGATGTAGCCCAGTGGTAAAGCGCTCACTTGATGCATTGGGCTATTTCTCATTCCAGCCAGTGCACCACGACTGGTATATCAAAGGGATGTACTACCCTGTCTGTGGGATGGTGCATATAAAAGATCCCTTGCTGCTAATTGAAAAGAGTAGCCCATGAAGTGGTGACAGTGGGTTTCCTCTCTCAATATCTGTGTGGCCCGTAGCCATATATCTGACGCCATATAACCATAAATAAAATATGTTGAGTGCATCATTAAATAAAACATTTCTTTCTTCTTCTTTTTTTAATCGTGATTTATTCAAGTTTGACAGAGTTATGGCCCATGTATTTAGGAGATATGAATATTTGTTGGGATATTTATTGCTTTAGGAGTACCCTCAGAATGCTTGTTATTTTAGGCTTTCTGGGTCTGCTTCTTCTATGCATTGTTCATTTAAATAAAATGTTATGTTTTTGGTGGTAGGTATATACATGTATATTTAAAAAATTGTTTCCAGCCTCTGGTATCCATGTGATTAGTTCTATACTAGTGAGACTTTAATTAAGTGTGCCTATTGGGCTATTTATTGTCACAGCCAGTGCACCACAACTAGTATATCAAATATATGTGAGTGTATATAAAAGATCCCTTGCTACTAATGGAAATTTTTTGCAGCTTTCCTCTCTATGACTGTGTCAAAATGACCCTATGTTTGACATTCAATAGCTGATGATTAATAAATCAATGTGTGCTCTAGTGGTGTCGTTAAACAAAACAAACTTATTAATTAAGTGTGGTTTAATTTTGAGCTTTTAGAAAACCATTTCCGCTGTTTTTTTAAAAAGGTATCACAAGAAAATAAATCAACATTAAATTAAAGTTTTGTTTATATATATGTATTTTATTTATTATTATTTTTTTAATATCAGATTGTAGCAACAGATGAAGGTGGATTATCAACCAGAGCTAATGTGACTGTTTTGGTTGGAGATATGAATGACAACAGTCCTCGGTTTGAGAAGAACTTCACCTTTGCTGCTGCAGCTGATGCAAAGAAAGGCACAGTTCTGGGGAATGTTTCGGCAGTTGATGTGGATGTCAGTGTTCTCAATAGTCAAGTACGATATACACTGAAAACCGGAGGCTTTGACAAATTCACTGTTGATCCTGTGTCAGGTACAGTTATGATGGTTTGATTCTATTTCTCATGGAGTTTATGTAATATAAACATGGTGATCATCAGATTTCTTGTAATTAACTTACATGAAACTAGTATTTGGGTTCATTAACTGTTTCATAAAAACAGACTCGCCATGTATAAAATGACCAATGGTGCCTCTGTCATGTGATCAATTCTGTAACAGGCCTTTAGACATTTATCTTTAAATTTTGTCATATGAGGGAATGTGATTGCGCTGTGGTTATGCACCTCCCTACCAATTCAGTTCATCCGTCTTCGGCAGTGATCCATATGAGTCTAGCCTCTACCCTTTGACCAATCCAGCTTTGGTAACCCAGAGTGATCCATAATAGTCTAGCCTCAACCCTTTAACCAATCCAGCTTGGGTGACCAGGGGTGATCCATATGAATCTAGCCTCTACCCTTTGACCAATCCAGCTTGGGTGATCCATAATAGTCTTGCCTCTACCCTTTGACCAATCCAGCTTGGGTGACCCGGGGTGATCCATATCAGTCTAGCCTCAACCCTTTGACCGATCCAGCTTGCATAACCCAGAGTGATCTATAATAGTCTAGCCTCTACCCTTTGACCAATCCAGCTTGGGTAACCCATAGTGATCTATAATAGTCTAGCCTCATCCCTTTGACCA